>JANAVB010031379.1:87500-105825 GCA_029216955.1 Iris pallida
GTTAATCGAGTCATAGGCCCCGTTATTCGAGAGAAATCTTCTACGAACCGTCGGTAGTAACCCGTAAGTCCGAGGAAACTTCTCACCTCAGAAGCTGATGTGGGAGCGGGCCATGATTCGACTGCTGTGATCTTCTCAGGGTCCACTGATATACCATCACCCGTAACAATATGACCAAGAAATGATACCTCCTTGAGAATGAAATCACACTTGCTAAGCTTCACGAAAAGTCGCTTATTCCTCAATGTTTCTAAAACTATTCGTAGATGCTACTCATGCTCCTCTTGACTCTTGGAGTAAATCAAGATATCGTCTATAAAGACTACTACAAATTTGTCCAAGTACTGGTGAAAGATCTTGTTCATTAAATTCATGAAGACTGTGGGGGCATTGGTCAAGCCGAAAGGTATGACCAAGAACTCGTAGTGTCCATACCTTGATCGAAAAGCCGTCTTTGCAATGTCTTCCTTCCGAACCTTCAATTGGTGATAGCCCGATCGTAAGTCAATCTTGGAGAATTTTTTTGCTCCACTCAATTGATCAAATAGATCGTCTATACGCGGCAAGGGATACTTGTTCTTCACCATTACTGTATTCAATGCTCTGTAGTCGATGCACATGCGTACTGTCCCATCTTTTTTAGGCACAAAAAGAACGGGTGCTCCCTACGGTGATGCACTAGCACGAATAAAGCCCTTCTCCAATAAGTAATCAATCTGCCGTCTTCATCTCTACCAACTCCTTGGGTGCCAGACGATATACTCGAGATGAAATAGGCTCGGCTCCGGGAATAAGCTCAATGGAAAACTCAATATCTCGGTCAGGTGGCAGTCCTGGCAATTCCTCGGGGAATACATCCTCGAACTCGGTGATAATAGGGTGCTAAGGGGTGTCATGCATCATCATATGAGTCCTCGATGCGGGTGCATCACAATTATCTTCGTCTTCTTTTGTGAACTCAAAATCCGTCGCATTCGGTGGTCTAAAGATAATGATGCCCCTATAGCAGTCTATGAGAGCGAAATGCTGGCTCAACCAGTCCATTCCAAGAACCACATCAAATATCGGCATAGGGAATACAAGAAGTCATGCCCTCATCTCTCTACCACTTATTACTACAGGACAAGGTCTACAAACACCACTAATAGGTATAATTTCTCCTCTAGTGAGGATTCTGACTTTCTTAGCTAAGGGTTTGAAGGAAATGATGTATCTAGTGGCAAAACTAGTGGCTATAAATGAATGCGTGGCTCCAGTATCAAATAATATAATAGCAGGAAAAGATGTAACTAAAACAATAACTGCTATAACCTCTGTCCCTGTCTCTATATCCTCAATAGCAAGTGAGAATACCTGCCCACAATTCTGTCCTGGGCCCTGAGCTCTTGCCTTGTTGTACTGTACGCCTTGGGGAGGCAATGGTAGACGAGGTGCTCTTGCTACAGGCTGTGGTGCTGGAAGAGCTGGGGCTGTAGGCCTCGGGTTCTGCCAAGCATGTACTATCGTATGTTGCTCCGGACAGTCCTTGAGTATATGCTGATTGGATCCACATCTCAAGCACAATCCAAGACGAGTCCTGCAGTCGTTCTGGAGATGTCCTTACTTTCTGTAATAATGGCAAACAAACTTCTGGTAAGGTGAGGGCCTCTACTGGAACTGTCTTATGGCCCTCCTAATAGGTCCACTCTGAGTAGCTCGGGCTGGTAAAACTGCTGGTGTATGACGTCTCGATGTCTGCTGCTGCTCCTTGCGAAGAATCTCCTGAGCACGAGCTTCTTCCAGGATAGCTGAATGGGAGACTCGAGACTGGGTAGTCGTATAAGACTTGAGCTCTAGCGCAAGCCCCTGCTAAAATCTCCTCGCCTTGGCTAACTCCGTCGGAATCAATCCCGTACCAAATCGACTCAGGCGATTGAACTCTGAGTCATACTCATCAACTGTCATATTCTCTTGCTTCAGATGAAGAAACTGGTCATAGAGACGATCTCGAACATGATAGGGAAGAATCTCTCATAAAATGTATCATAGAACTGCTTCCAGGTGATCCCAGTGCCTAATCGTCTCTCTTCCGCCTTCCACCATTGGTGAGCATTATCTTCTAACAGCAGGTCCACTGCTGTCATCCAATCTCGAGCTGGCAACTGGGATGCCTTCAGTAGCTTCTCTGTACTAATAAGCCACTGTGACATCTCTAATGGCTTCTCCGTTCTTCTAAAGGCCGTGGGGTTCATATCTGTGAAATTCTTGATAGAGCCTTCATAAGGATGCAGAGCCGTTGCTGGTGCTGGTACTGGATGTGGTGGTGGAGGTCTAGCCAATGCTGCCATCATCGTCTGTCTCATCATCTCAGTTTGCTGCCACTGAGCCTGCATCATGGCGTACATAAACTGAGAAGTAGGGCTCCCATCAGTCGGTGGTGGAGGCATCTGAGGTCCCGACTGTAGGGGAAACTGCTGAAGGAATGGTGGTAATGGAGGCAGTGGTACATTTCCTTCCGGTGGCATGGTAGTGGTATGTCCAGCCTGGCTACAAGAGGGTGCTGCGATCTCTGGGTACTCCGTCGTCGGTGTCGTAGTAGGCTGCGACTGGCCTGGCTGGTATGGTATCGCTAGAGTCATGGGAGGATTTTGTCCCTTCGGAGTAGCCTCTTCATCAGATATGAGGGCCAAGGTAGAAGTGTGTCCGCTTCTTAAATGCATATTGTTGGCACGAGGAAGATAAGTTTATATTAGGAAAGATTAGATATGAGGTAAACTAAATAATCAAGGAAGTTTCGAAAAGATTGGAAGTCAAGAGGTAGTAGTAGTTCTGGATGAGATATTCCTATTCCTATATGCAGGCTTATTGGGCACAGTCATGTAACCCAACAATATTATCGTAGACCTGCATGGGCCACCACAAAAACATATAATGCCCCAGTCCCAAAGTACATAGGACCAATCACGTGAACATGCCAGCTGCACATATACGAAGAATACTCCAATATATGGAATCCTCATATATGCACATAAGCTGTAAATAAAATAATTACAGGCCAGAATAATATAAGCTAATCTCATTACAGCTCTCAACACAGAAGATAATAGAGTCCAAATAAATAAATAAGAGTATCAAAAGATAGGCGGGTGAACTTGTTCACTCCAAACAGCTATGAAAATAGTCTCAGAAGATCGAAGTCCAACCTCCGCAAAATAGAAAAAAAGAGATATAAAAAAATAATGTCCACTAATGTCTCAAATAAAGAATAGACTAAAAATCAGTAAAGACTGCCTCGTCATCGATGTAGGATAGCTCCAATGCCGCTCCGTACTCCTGTGGAAAATCGTCTAACCCTGGAGAGATAACCAATCCTCAGAGGGACGTAGCAAGATACAAAAAACACCATGCCATATAAACTGTGATAATATAATAAGAGAAAAAGGTATGCATGCAATCGTGTTCCTGACCATTCTACTGTGAGTATGCAGTTGAGATACAATCCTTCGACGCATGAGCCCTGGCTATAAATGGGATCGACATAGTTCCCGTAAAGGGCACCAGGGGCCTACGTCCATAACGTTCGAAGATCGTCAGAGGGCATCATGTGCAAGGGGCTACGTCTATAACGCTCTGGAAAACGTCAGAGGGCGCCTAGAGCCTGCGTCACCGGAGGAGCGCACAGGTAATCAGGGAAGTACAAAGATGCCCATACGTTAGGTACTGTTCTCCCCACCCAATGCCAAGTATCATCATCTCTATGACTGATATGAATCTCTGGTAACCGCCAAGTCTTCCAACATGCAATTCTATTAGCAGTTACTCATATCCGTCGTACGCTCCATACGTATCGGTGGCCAGCCGACTACGCGGATACGTATCCTACATGTGACTCACAACACGTGGTAAAGCAAGTGTCAAGGCCGCATGAGATATAACAATACCTCATCATTAATGGGAGGTCACTAGACTAAGTCAATGCAAGAAAAATTAATAAAGCGGAAAAAAATGACCGATAGAGTCGCTTGCACCCAAGTGTGACTTGGACGCACAGTTTAAATATCAAGAAATAAGAAATGCTGAAAATAACAACTGAAAATAAGAATATAATAATCACAGAGTAAAGTGGCAAGGTATCTTGCCTGATGGTGCAAAGTGGCAAGTCCTAGAAATCACAATGTCCGCTAAGAAATGTCACAATCTCCAAACAACCCCGGATGCTGAAACAAACATCAAAAACGTACTCGGTGTAAAAGATATACCTAGGAAATGCCTGTCCAAAAGTCTAATTCTGGAACAGGAACAAAATCGTAATTTTGGGTCAAAACGATGTCCGCCGTTGGACCCGCTTTGCACCGAAACACGTACCAAAGTCTATGGTCTCTAAAATCGTCAAACTACATGTCTTCAGATTCAATTTGAGGAGAGGAACTCAACGGTATGTCCAGTTTTTGATTCTGATGAGCCGTGTACAAAATCGCCCATTTGAGTGGGTCGCGGGCCCGCCAAAAAGGGGTTTCGATTCGACCTTCTCAGAGTCGAACCAAACATGGCAACATGACCAAAATTTTGATTCGGACTTGTTGGCGCAAGTTTCGTTTCAAATCGACGAATGTACACGAAGTTAGGGCGAAGTTTGCAAATTGGCGATATGGGGGTATTTCGACGGATACGGACTGATTTCGTCGTGCACACACGACGAAACTGAGTTCCGTCAGTTCCCACACGTCGACAACGTACATACTCACCTTCCGATGCATATAGCGCACGATCATGTCGCCCGGTTTGTCGGGACGCACGTTGTATCGGGAAAATTCTCTGAAATTAACTATTTTGAAAATAGTTTTTCGCACAAGTTTAGCATTGATTTAATCCTTACACAGAAATTGAAATACGGATCTACAAGTTGCATTTTAATCGTGTTTATGTTGTCTTCACATATGTTTAATTAGTTTTTTAAAACTGTCGAAGAATCGCCAAGATTTTGGCTTCTAAATATGGGTTTGGGACTGCCTTCTATACTATTTTTCCGTGAGTTTTCTCGAGAAATTGGAATCAATCTCCTGAGAAATGTAGTCGAGTACTCTCCAATCCAATTGAAGGGACTCCTAGATGGTTATATTGGTTATCCTTAGGAAGTTACGATACGAGAATTAGCCAAGCATGGAGGGAGAAATACCGGGTTGAAGACAGTACCTTGCGTGCTAACACCGAGCAAAGTGGTGGTCGTCGGTTTGTGAAACTTCTCCGGCGGTGCGGTGGTTGTCCAGCAGCGATGACTGGTTGAAGGCGTGCGCGTAAGGACGAGGAAGGTTCAGGAGAAGGGAGGCAGCCGATTTGGTGTGAAGTTTAGTGTTTCCTTCGTGTTTTCCTTCGCGGCTCTTATATACTCCCTAATCCGAATATAACTCGAACTGGGCTGCGGCCAACTCAACCAGAGGTAGGCTCAGTTTGTTGAACAAAAAAGCTTGGGATTAAGGGGTTTGAGGAATTAAGGGGTTTGAGCTGGGGTTGCTAACCCACTTGCGCTGAGTTAAGCAGCTAGGTGGTTTTAGGGGGGTCGCCCTTCTCCCCCCCCCCCCCCCCCCCGCGCAGCTTAGTTGCTGCTGATGGTAGAAGTTCGGCCCATCACTCACAAAATATTCTTTTTTTATACTACTATATAACTATATAACTATATATATATATATATATATATATATATATATATATATATATA
Source organism: Iris pallida (assembly GCA_029216955.1). Lineage (NCBI taxonomy): Eukaryota > Viridiplantae > Streptophyta > Magnoliopsida > Asparagales > Iridaceae > Iris > Iris pallida. The sequence goes on from JANAVB010031379.1 coordinate 93,196, forward strand.
CACACACACACACACACACACACACACACACACACACACACACACACACACACACACACACATACCAACTACCTCTTTAATTCTAAATAATATAGCAAAAATAATTTTTAAAGCACTAAAGTAATTAGAAATTATTGGGGGTTTACATGACACTCACATATACTAAATTATAATTACAAAGGGAGTCCCCCACACATATACTACCATGTCAACTTGACAATGCCTACACTTGGACACCTCCACCAACCCACAAGGCACACACATGAAACCATTTATTAGCTAACATAACCCACTCACTTGGACACCTAAATACATGACACTCCAAATAGAGACTCATGAGCACAAGCACAACACATGGACATAACTAAAATGATAATTAGAAGCTAAATAATGTAGTGTCTAGCTAGTGCAATGTGTCATATAAAATGTGACATATTATGACAAGTGTAGGAGGAGTAAAACCTCTAAATTGTCTTGGTGTCCTAATATAACATGACACAACCTATTAATATCCATATGTGGACCCAATACTAGCCTCATATATTATTCACATGTCCATTTAGCCTATGAAACAATATGCCAAACACTTGGTGTGCCATCCTCGAATTTTTCCAAGAACGACACAAAAAACTCTATATAACTTCTACCAAAATAATGGTTATAGACTTTCTCTTCTCCCTATGGATACCCCTAGTCCATGGGTGTGTTTTTAATAGTGTCATGCATGAGAATAGTGTGTAAACTAAGAGAAATGATAAGTTATTTACCTATTGGGAGATGGATTTCCAATTAAACTCTTAGAGATGACTCTAGTGTCAAGTATGACACAATCTCCCAAGATTTTGGACTCTTCTACTCTCTATTCTTGGTCTCCAAGCTCCAAGCCTTCTAGGATGAAGATTGGATGAAGTTTTGGAAGAGTTTGGAAGAGTTTTGGTATAGGAAAGAGTGGAAAATGGAGTGGACTTGTAGGGAGCTCAACTAGGATTTCTTGGAGGCTCAAATGAAATAAAGAAGAGTGAAAAGAACCCTCTATATGACCAACCATGAATGGTGCCCTAAAACCCACTTTGAAATGCCCCAAAATATTCCTTAAGTTGTCATGATCACTTAACTTAAATGAAGGGTTGTTCTAGCCTAAGTGTTTGGTTAATTCTAAACTTGACTTAATCATGCATTAAACGTGTCTAGTTGTGCTTAACCTAAAACACACAACAAGAAAAAAAAGTCTTTTCTTGACGCTTTTCCCTGTCAAAAAAGAGGTATCTTGACGGTTGCGGTTCCGTCAAGCAGGCCGGAATCAAAAAAGGATCCCCCCTTTTTCTTAACGGTCGCTGGTATGCTTTTCTTGATGATTTTTTGTCGTCATATTAAGTAGTTTTCTTGACTATTTTTAGCCGTCAAGATAGCAGTTTTTTGAAACCGTTAATGTAGATGAAAACTTTTCTTGACTCCGGCCTAGATGACGGCTATTAGCCGTCAAAAAATGCCCTCTTGCAGCATGATTGAGTTAATTGTTGACATTTTATAACCGTCAAGAGAAGCTAAATTTTGTATAGCAAAAATTTCATTTATAATTATATATTATGAATCGAACACACACATAATGAGGATTCTGGTAACATGGTTCTGGATAGACGGGTATGATTATTAGATTTTAGAATAGATACTATATGGATGGTGCCCTAGTATGATGGAATAGAATATCAGTGTGAATGTTACTTGAGTATCATGGATTAGATAGAGGGAGCTAGGCCACCTATAGCGCAGAACCGTGCCCCGCACCATCAGAGGGATATACCCCAGAGGGGCAGGGCTTTTGTGCTGACAGTCGAGTAGACCGACGCTATGGGTGACGGGTTAGCAGGTCTGTCTTTCCTGTCCTTTTTTTCACCTTCATGTGTGATTCCATTAGTACCTGCCAGGATGTGCTTGTGATATGCTAGATAGCGTAGTTACCTTGTTCGAGACTGTGCAATCACGACCAGTAGGACAGAGTTTTGCATATTATTTTGACCTTGTTTGATTGGGGGTTTGACCTATGAGGAGTACGATCATCTTAATTTCGAGGACAAAATTCTTCTAAGGGGGTAGACTTGTAACACCCAGTTTTCTAATTGAAGATAATTTTGAAATTTTATAATTATAATCAGTTAATAATAATATTTAAATCATATTATGATTTTTGGTGATTTTTAATTATATTAAAACTATTTAAAATGTTGATTGGTGATTTTGATGGTTAACTAGTTAAACCCTAGTTTTGCTAAGCCTAGAGACTAACCATGACCAAGGGAGCCTAGTCACGTGATTAGAATTTTATATTACCAATTTTTAGCCTAAGGGTATTTTGGTCATTTTGACAATTTTATGAAATTATAATTTTGACTAATTAATTATTGTGTTAATCTTTTAGTTAAGCCTTAACCTAGAAGTTAACCTAACCTAGATTAGTCTTGAGGTTAGAATTAAGGTTAGAATATTCCTACTAAGTGCCAAGGTTAGTAATATCTAGATATTATTATGGTAAGATATTTTCCTTAGGATATTTGTGAAAATAAGCCTTGAACCAATAGGGAAGCTTAGAATTGGGTGGACAACTACTAGCCACTCATCTAGACCTAAAATCTAACCCTAATTAATCTATGGCAGCCATCAACACCCCCTCCCCCTTCCTAAAAAGTCACATTAACAAAGCCCCTTGCCTCTTTTTACACTTGCTAAGAACCCTAGAAATTCCTCTCCAAATTCCTTCCCCTAATATACAAATCAAGCCCAAATTGGCCCTAATCAATTGCATCATAACCCTCTACCATAGTGGGGAGCTAGTAGGGACTTGCTAGCTAGGATTGGAATCGCTTTGATCGACTAAAATTTGAAGGAGAACCCTCAACCTCACATTTTTTTCATTGAGAATCATTCTCAATAGGTAAACCCCATAAAAACCTTGTAAAATTGTGTTTTATTTTCATAGATGCATGCATATTGGTATACCCTAGCTGTAGGGATAGTTTGGTGCTAGGTAGTGTCTATTTTATGTCTGTATCAGACACGTATCAGTGAGTTTAACAACGTGTTCGATGAAATGTTTGTGTGAATTAAATGATATTAATTTCAAAAACTAATTGAATGGAAAATTAGGTCTTTAATTGTAGATCACAAATATACCTGACTGAGATGAGATTACTGTGTTTTTTGTGTCCAAATCGGACATGCACCGTGCGCGCGATGACACCGCTCAGTGTCCTGCTATCCGATCAGCCGTATGGACATGCCACGTGGCGGCCTGCCACTTGGCATGGACCATGGGGCAGTATCTGACAACACCCCCTTAAGTCTCTTGTCATCTTGTGTTGTGTCAGGGGAGAAATCTCATACGCACGGGTTTTGTACACGAACTGTGCACACTGAAATTATTCTCTGATACGGGCTTCCCGTATGGATACGGCGACACTTGGGCTCGTGTCAGGGTCCTAGGCACGAAGCCCTATGTGGTACGAACCTAGGTGTACGAGCAGGTGTCCTGAATTGGCTTGTGTCGTGTAATACCCAGTTTCTGGAATGAGGGTATTTTTGAAATTTTGTATTTATAATTATTATTTATTTGTATTTAACTCACATTATAATTTTGGTGATTTTTAATCAATTTAAAACTGTTTTAAGTCATGGCTTGTGATTTTGATGCCTTACTAGTATAACCTGAGAGCCTGTCTAACCTAGAGCCTTACCATGTCATTAGGATAATTTATTTCTACTTTTGAGCATGAGGGTATTTGGGTCATTTGGCCTTCTTGAATTATTTTATGAATTATTACATTGGTGATTGTTAATTTGACTTTTGACTAGCTGTGACTTAAGAGACTGTCCTAGATTTTGATCTTGACTTTGGTGACTTAGTTAACATGGTATGAACCCTAATCTAACTCAAGTTGGTCTTGGTTGACTTAAGTTGGCTAAGTTTCATGAAGAGAATAGGAGGATTTTTGCATTGGACCAAAGGCTAAGGACTTGAGCTAGTTAGCTAGCGCAACTTGGCCCATAGCCCATTAGTGAAACCCTAACCCTAATTCTTTCCTTTATGACCAGCCACTAGGTCAATCCCTTACCTATAAATAATCTCCTAATTAGTTCTTGCCTCTTTTGTATTAAAAGAGCACATAGGAAAAAAAAAGGTTTGTCTATTCTTTTCCATTCCATAGATTCTCCATTTTAAATCCTTTTCTACTCTAGTTTCTTGCATTAGAGCCTAATACCCTTCTATTTCATGTGTATGGAGAGTAATCCCAGCCTTGGGACAATTTGGGAGCATTGACTATCAAGGAGGAATCCCTCATTTGGAGCTTTATCATGCTATTTGCACATATAGGTAAAACTCCACAAAGTGATCTAATATTCCATTTTCTTTGCATTTAGGGCTAGATCTAGAGTTACCTAGCTGTCCCTGAAGTTTGGGTCAATTTCGTTTCCGTTTGGTGTCCGTATCAGACACGTGTTAATATGTATGTGCAAGTGTTTGATAGAATGCCACTTAGGAATGAATTTTTATATTTTGCAAAACTAATTGCATGATTTTGTAGATCTAAATATGTATATTAACTTTTGTGAAGACTGATTTGATTATCGTGTCGATTTCGTGTCGAAATTGGATACGGACACGCTGCACGACACGCGTGTCCGCTGTCCTGCTACCCGTGTCCTGTTTCTCACTGGACACAGCATTTTGACACGCAAAACATGGCATAAAGGTTGGGGCAGTGACTGAAAAGTCACTCCCAATGTTTCATGATACCTCGTTTCGTGTCGGACACAGAAACGAGGCCGTACGGTCATACACTGAGGCTGTACGCGTACAAAAAATACGATTGATACGCGTCTCGTACGTGCGACACGCCCCACGTGGACACATTGCAGGCACCCTAGGACCTAGCCCTACCCTAGGAGAACCTCTGTGCACAAGCATGAGACACGTGTCGCCTTGTGTCGAGAGCACGAGGGCTCGACACGGCTGCACGAGGCCCATGTTGCACTGTTTCCTGACACATTTATTTTGTTGGTTTTGACACGATTGTGTCCACTTCGTGGACACGTCTAGGCTTGTGAGGACACGTGGGACATGTCCCTGTGAATGAACACGTGTTTTACTATTTTATTTCAATTTTGTATGGGTTTTCCATTGGGATCCTTGGGTCGAACCTGGGTTCTCTGATATATGCTGGTTATGTTCTTCAGGGTGGATTTATAATATTAATTTGAAATGAGTTTCAATCCTTATTGCTTGAGTTAGTTTGATGTTCATATTACAGAGGATATCTGAGTTAATCAGATGTTTTGAGTTGTGGGTTGGGAATTCAAATTGGGTATTGATGGCCTGGCATTGGCCGATTGAAACTGAGATAATTAGGATTTTGGTTTTGGAGATTGAGGTTGGATACGTATATAAATATATCTCAGTTGTATATAAGAATCATGAGTGTTAGATAATTGTATGTGATTTGTAATTGAGTTAAATTGGGTTTTAGGTTGTATATTTATATAAAGGTTTTACTGAAATTAGTACAGTTGACAGGTTTATGAATGTGTTGTGTTAAGTGTTAGATTGATTCGATTCCTGAAAGTAGGGGTTGAATTCGATATGGGTATTGTTAGGATTAGGCTGAAATCAGTTAATCAGTGTTGCCATTGGCCATTAGCTTTTCTGTGAGAAGCTTGGCATATGGCCCTTGCAATGGCACTTGGCCATTTAACTTGGCCATTGGCTTAATATATGAGAGCAGGATAGTTAGAGAGGGATTTTGGGGGATCTATGTTCAGATAGGGACTGAGGTTAAATATCAGCTGCTGTACTGGTATATGGATTAGTTAGGAGGGTATTTGAGGGAATGATAATTGGTGAACTATAAGGACTAGAGGGTGGTGCTCAGTTCAGTTGGTTTGATGCTGAGAAAATCAGTATCCAACTGATATTAAATTAGTCTTGACTGATAGAGGTATTAGTCAGCTATGGGGGATCCCTGTTTGTCCAGGTAAGGGAGCAAGGGGCCAAAGAGATATGGGAAGGTACACTTGTGTGTAGATTGGCCAGGTAGGCTTGGACTGCACAGACCTGTACAGGGATGTCTTGTGATCGAGTGTGGTCAGGGTTGCAATTACTGCAGCCTGGGTTTAAGGAATTGATTGGCAGGGGGGAGTGTATCAGGGAGGAGAGCTTCATGTAGGTAATTTTGGCTTTGTATATGTAGTATGGTGTGTGTATCTAGATATAATTCATGAGTGAGTGGTTAGTGAAGTGTCACACATGTTAGTTTGTTAACTAAATTGACACACAACCTAGCTTCTGTTCTCTACACACACACAAACACATTTCCCCCTATTTGATTCCCTGCCAACCCTGAATCACTTACATTTCACTGTTTACACACACACAAGCATTATTTTCAGATTTCTACATGCACAACACTATTTTCTAATTCCTGTTGACACTCTATTAACTATAGATATGTGACATATTATACACATTACTGTCATCTAATACACACACATTTTAACCCATGTAAACACACATCTATGTCTAAACCAAAGTGTCATTTTTGACACTCACACAAAACCGTGAACCAAACCCTGTCCTAGGTACACTCACACACCCTAGCCTATTCAATCACACACACGTTGCACTATCTAACCCTCACATGTACCATTTACACACACACACCCTATCACTCTATATATATTCATGAGATGCCTAGTATTGAGTGACATATATATGTGCTATGCAAGTATAGGCCTATAGCCTATACAAGCCTAAGTACACCTTTGTGTATATGCCTTAGCCCTCACTAGGTACCTATGTAAACATGTATGTAAAAAAATGAATGTGTATATTTATATATTGTATCTATTTGGTATATAGCCTAGTGTTAGAGTGACCTATGGGGGGTTGTTTAGACTTGAGTTGACTGGCCTAGACCTAGTTTGCCTGGAGATTGACTGGAGTTGACCAAAAGTCAACATTGAGTCTAGATGTGACCAATTGACCTAATTTGACTAGTATAGTTGACTTGGGTTGACCCAGAGTTGACCAAGTTTGACTTCGACCTAGTTTGACCTAGACAGTTGACCAGGTTTGATTTAGAGTTGACTTTGACCTAGATTGACCTAGAAATCATGTAGATTGCATCGTAGACTTCACTTATCTTATTTTAAACATATTATAACCCATATTACTCTGTCTAGGATACTGTAACTCCGGTGCAGACATCTGATATTACACTACTCTTTTCAGAGTAGCAGGCGAGTACATTCTCTGATAGTTCTTCCATTTACTTGTCGTTTACTGTATTTTAATTTTAACTAGTTTTATCTGATTCTCTATTTCAAACACGATTTGTTATTACTGGATCCATTTCATGTGGCACTCACTTATTCATGTCTGGCCTCTATTTCTGGAATCACCTATTGGAATCACTCTGGAATCATTTACTGGAATCATTTGTGTACTGGCTAGACTTATACTTATTTTCGTGTCGGGTTATGGATTCACTTGTACTTACTGGGCGGGGAAATATTGGAATAGGCATGTGAACATACCCAAATACTGGAACCACTCCCTTGGAATTATACTGGAATGATACCCACCCCACACTTGGCCGAGTGTGCGGTGTGCCGTATTACCTACAGCCGTTCACATGTCGATCCCGATATTTTAAAATATACTGTTAGAGTATAGGCTGGACTCACCTTATACCGGACTCATCTTGTGCTGGAATCACCTGGTATTAGATTATATTGTCTGGACTCACACATGACTCTTATTATACTGTCTGGACTTATATCGTGCTACTCTAGTTCAGCTAGATTTATTTTACAGTCTTTATTGCCATGAGTCTCTTCTTGTTTAGTACTTTTCTCTCCTTGTACCTTAACTGTTCTCTATATCATTACATGTATAAAACTGCCATGATTCATCAATATAACTGCTTATAACTGCTTATAGTCCTCTGTCATTTACTTGGGATTTTTTGATGAGTTGTCCTCGTTCCTGTCCTGACTGGACCTGTTGAAATTTTACAGATGATTGTCCTGAGGACACATGCCCTACATATTATGGACCCGGAGACGGGATGGCTACCTTTGGCCCTGACACTCAGGAGTGATCGGGATTTAGTTTAGTAGATTAGCATATGTTTTCATGTTGAACTTGTTGTAGAAGATTTGAGACTTGTGTAGTATTTGAGATTTGTTGAGAGTCGTTATTATTTTAGTAGTTGTCTTTCTATTCTTAGTTAATTCTTCTGTGATTATCTTATCATGCTTAGACTGTGATTGAGTTACAATATCTTATACTTGTCCTCCGTTCGGAGTTGATCATGATGAGTACATTATAATTGTGTGAGTTGATGGTTAGATAGTAACCTAGGACAGCGCTCTACCGCCGACACTGCGGCGTAGGCTGGGCGTCGTTACGTACTCGTACCCTCACAGTGGGTGCGGGTCGTGATACGTTTTTAGTGGTGACCCATGCAGGTCGAGAGTCGCATTAGTGCGATATCGTGGTAGTACGACGACTTAGTTGTACTGTTGCGAGCCTGCAATAGGAACGAGCGATAGGCTTCAACGGAGAGGTACTCAATCACAGTTAGGACTTGAGACAATTCCTGGGATGACCCTTAAGAATCTCATTATAAACTATCTCGAAATTCGATTCTGACAGTATCTGTCTATCTTCCTTGATTCATTGTTGAATTTGATTCTTGGTATTCCTTATTGACTTGATTTTCTACCACGATAACATTATGGGTTAGGTTGCCTCAGTCATGGAATCTAGAGTCTTCTACAGCCATATCAGCTGGTTGGGCGATGAGATAGAGTCTGATTTTGGATATATTTCTCGGGTGTAGGAATTTAAAGTTTTCGCAGCCAAGCTAGCGGCAATGCAAAAATTTGAAATACCATGATTCTAGAGGTATGTACATTAGTTGTGGACTCTATGGATTATCGTAGCCATACTTACTGGTGTGACGAGGATTCTGGTAACATGGTTCTGGATAGACGGGTATGATTATCAGATTGCAGAATAGATACCATATAGATGGTGCCCTAGTATAATTGAGTGGAATATCAGGATGGATATTACTTGAGTGTCATGGATTAGATAGAGGGAGCTAGGCCACCTGTAGCGCAGCACCGTGCCCCGTACCATCAGAGGGATACACCCCAGAGGGGCAGGGCTTTTGCGCTGACAGTCGATGATACCGACGCTACGGGTGACGGATTAGCAGGTATGTCTTCCTTGTTCTTCCTTCCATCCTGTTGTGTGATTTCCCTTAGTATCTGGCAGGATATTGCTTGTGATTGCTAGATAGTGTGGCTACCCTGTTCGAGACTGTGGAATCATGACCAGTAGGATTGTGTTGCTTCGACTTTGATTGATTGGGGGTTTAACCTAGGAAGGGTGCGATCATCTTAATTTCGAGGACGAAATTTTTCTAAGGGGTGTAGACTTGTAACACCCAGTTTCTGGAATGAGGGTATTTTTGAAATTTTGTACTTATAATTATTATTTATTTGTATTTAACTCACATTATGATTTTGGTGATTTTTAATCAATTTAAAACTGTTTAAAGTTATGGCTTGTGATTTTGATGCCTTGCTAGTGTAATCTGAGAGACTGTCTAACCTAGAGCCTGACCATATCATTAGGATAATTTATTTCTACTTTTGAGCATGAGGGTATTTTGGTCATTTGGCCTCCTTGAATTATTTTATGAATTATTACATTGGTGATTGTTAATTTGACTTTTGACTAGCGGTAACTTAAGAGACTGTCCTAGATTTTGACCTTGACTTTGGTGACTTAGTTAACATGGTATGGACCCTAATCTAACTCATGTTGGTCTTGGTTGAATTAAGTTGGCTAAGTTTCGTGAAGAGAATAGGAGGATTTTTGCATTGCACCAAAGGCTAAGGACTTGAGCTAGTTAGCTAGTGCAACTTGGCCCATAGCCCATTAGTGAAACCCTAACCCTAATTCTTTCCTTTATGACTAGCCACTAGGTCATTCCCTTCCCTATAAATAATCTTCTAATTATTTCTTGCCTCTTTTGTATTAAAAGAGCACATAAGAAAAAGAAAGGTTTGTCTATTCTTCCCCATTCCATAGATTCTCCATTTTAAATCCTTTTCCACTATAATTTATTGCATTAGAGCCTAAAACCCTTCTATTTCCTGTGTATGGAGAGTAATCCCAGCCTTGGAACAATTTGGGAGCATTTATAGCTCCTCTTCCCGGAAAATTTTAAATATATATTTTTTTTATTTGATTTAAATGGGGATTTTACGATTTTTTAAATGATTATTTAGTTAATTATTACAGTAGATGACTCTAGCCATAGCTGAGTTTTGAAGTACTAGACGACTAGGATTTGTGGCACGGGAGATGTAGCAGTGTGCCTTGACTAGTGTACTAGCCATGCCCGGGGAAACCTAGCCATAGGGATGTCCTAACTAAGGAAAACCAGGCCAAGTTGTGACATGACCATTATAAATAGTTAATTATTTATTAATATTATATTATTTGACGTTGAGTGACCCGGTTGAACTAAATTGGCCAGGCTGGACCCAAAACCAAGCCCAAGCCCAAGTAGTCATGGAGGGCATCCCAAGACGACCGTGTAGACATGCACTGGGTGGTAGTATTTTAATTCAGTAACCTAGTAGACGTTTTCCCAAATTGTGGTTAAATATCTATATTGTGAGTTCTTAGTATTAAATAATATTTTATTAATATCATAGTAAATAATTTCCTTAATAAATACGTTGGATTTTGGAATTTGTCTAGATTATATATGCAGGTGTATATATATAGAAATATGTTCACAGTACATGAAAATAGGCTTTTATACGTATATATATCAAACAATATTATTTTGTATAAAATGTTGTGTATATTATTTTATTGTATTCATGGTAAATATATATAAGTATGTATGTATAAATATATGAATATATATATACGGATGTGTATATATGTATATAAAATATATTTTATATGTATTGATATAATATAAATGTGTATGTGTACGTATATATATATATTCATTTTATATACGTGTGTGTGTAGGTATATATAAATATATATAATCGTATATGTATATATATATATATATATATATATATATATATATATATATATATATATATATATATATATATATATACGTATATATAAATATGCGTATATGTGTATGTATAGGAACATATATAGAAGTATATATGTATTTGGGTGTGTGTATAATATATATATGTATATATATAATATATATATATATATATATATATATATAGGTATATATTTTGGACTAAAGAGAAATAGACAAAGAAAAGAGCAACTCGATCCCATCCCAGCTAACCCCAAAACTCACAGCCAAGGCCCAGCATTCCAGCTGACCCGACCTTACTGTCCAGCCCGAACTCAGTTCGACCCCCCGTAACACATCACCGTTTATATATGATTACACTGGGAGGAGAATCCCAGCCCACAGGCCGACTCCCCAAAACTCATCTCAGCCAAGAGCAAACCCAGGTCAGCCCATGCATACCGAGCTAATCCCGAGCCCCACAGTTAACAATAACCCGACCCCTCATCTCTATATAATAGAGAATAAGAGAGAGATCGAGGGATCAGTATACAGAAACACCAAAACCCTAGCCGACCCCCGACACTGGGCGACCCACCCAGCGGCCGTGCGCCGCCGCACCAGGCCGGAGGTGGCCGGCCAAGCCGTCGACAGTGCGCACATGCGCTGGAACAGAATAGCAGCAGTCCGCAGCCACGGGGCAGTCTTCGCGACACGTTTTCTCGATCACCGTATGATCGTTTTGCACGCCGTTTTTGCAGGTATGTTCATAACCCATAAGACTATAAATCCCTTCACATAGACTCTTTTTATTCGTACCGTATACGACGAGAATCGATCGCAAAGATCGAGAAAAATTCTGAAATTCTGAATATAGAGACTGTCCCAAAGTCCCCAGTTTGAGTCCCGATTTCTTGCAAAACAGTGATCGATTTCGAAATCCTTTTGAATAGGTTTATAGAAAACATGTAGGGCTTCGAATCCCTTCTTACGGAATTTGAATTCATCGACTACTCGCCGAGAAATCGAATCCCAAAGTTTCCAAAAATCTGTTTTAAAAACTAGAAATTTGTTCAATACGACGTACGTCCCGCCATTCTGGGCGACGTGGTCGCGAACCGTAGCATCGAAAGATTGCGTAACGGCTTCGTGGTCGTGTGGGCTTTGACGGAATCAAATTGGTCGCGTGTGCACGACGAATTTGATGCGTATCCGTCAAAATTCACCGTATCGTGCACTTTAAAAATTCTCCAATTACTTCGTGCACGCTCGTCAGATCGAGACGAAACTTGCGCCAACAGGACCGTATCGTTTTTCTGGTCCTGCATGCCAAGTTTGGTCCGATTCTGAGACAGTGGAATCGGAACGCAGTTTTGCGGGCCCACGGTCCCACTCAACGGGCGATTTTGTGCACGGCCCGTCGGAATCCAACTTTGGACATACGGTTGGGTTCGTATCGGAAAACTGGATCCGTAGACATATTTGACGACTTGAAAGA
>JANAVB010031380.1:0-89695 GCA_029216955.1 Iris pallida
AAAGGGTAAAAAACGACAAAAATAACCAAAACCGACAAAACGATATAAAATCGGTAAAAAACGACAAAACAACCAAAATGCGGCAAAACAACAAAAAACAACAAACAATCGTTTAAAACGACAAAAAATGACAAAAAATCGGTTAAAAACGACAAAAAATCGATTAAAACAATAAAAAATTGGTTAAAACGACAAAAAATAACCAAAAAGCGAAAAAACGAAAAATAATCGATAAAAACGACAAAAAAGGACAAAATCGGTTAAAACGACAAAAATCAGTTAAAACGACAAAAAAATAACCAAAAAGCGAAAAACGACAAAAAATCGATAAAACGACAAAAAAAATCGACAAAAATGACAAAAAACGACATAAAATCAGTAAAAATGACCAAAAAGCGACAAAAACGACAAAAACGACTAAAAATCGGTAAAACAAAAAAAGCTATAAAAACGACAAAAATCGCTTAAAACGACAAAAATTGACAAAAAAATTACAAAAAGACAAAAAATTGGGTTAAAACGACTAAAAATAATCAAAAAGTGACAAAAAAAAAAAATGGGTAAAAACGACAAAAAATAACTTAAAACGAAATTTTTTTGTAAAAACGAAAAAAAATAACAAAAAGTGATAAAAACGACAAAACATAGGTAAAAACGACAAAAAATGACAAAACGGCAAAAAATGACAAAAAAGCAATAAAACGACAAAAATAATCAAAAAGTGACAAAAAGAACAAAAAATGGGTAAAAACGACAAAAATCGCTTAAAACGACAAAAAATTGGTAAAAACGATAAAATGACAAAAAGCGATATAAAACGACAAAAATAATCAAAAAGTGACAAAAAAGACAAAAATTGGGTAAAAACGACAAAAAATCGCTTAAAACGACAAAAAATTGGTAAAAACAAAAAAAATGACAAAAAGGCGATAAAAACGACAAAAAAAAGAAAAAAAATGTTCAAAACTAATCAAAATCGATCAAAAAAGAAGAAAAAAATTTAGACAATTTTTTTTTTTTTTGCCCGGGCAAAAAAAAAAATATCCACCTATTCTCAAGGGATAGAATTTCCATGTTTTGTGGGTAAACTATTTACCCGGGTATTTATAATTCCCGGGAATAAATTTTTTATAAGCCAAACAAACGTGGTAATAGATTCCCATCTTAAATTTTTTCGGGAATTCAAGGTGTTTTCGGGCCGGTCCGGGCTGGCCCACGGTCCAGAGGCGGCGGGCCTGACCGGGTTCGGGCCGGTCCAGGACCGGCCCACTCTATAATTCGGTCCGGGCTAAGCCCGGCCCGGTTTTAATGTTCTGGGCCCAGCCCGGCCCAGTGGACCGGGCACAAGTGGGGTCGGTCCGGGCCTTGGGCGGTTCGGGCCGGTTCAGGCCGGGGTTAACCGGACCGGCCCGGTTTGTTGAATTTTTTTTTTTTTTTTTTTTTTACAGTTTTTTGTTTAATTTAGTTTTTTAATCATTTTCTTTTGTATTTTAATTTTAAAAATTTGTAACTTAAATGTTTATAAAATGTTTATACAAAATATTTATAAAATGTTTATAATTTTATGTTTATACAAATGTTTATAAAATGTTTATACAAAATATGTTTATAAAATGTTTATAAAATGTTTTCTTTTTAATACAAATGTTTATAAAATGTTTTACAAAATATGTATTTTCTTTTTAAAACCATTTTAAAAACCATGTAAAAGTAATCATTTTCTTTTGTATTTTAATTTTAAAAATTTGTAACTTAAATGTTTATAAAATGTTTATACAAAATATTTATAAAAGTAATGTTTATACAAATATATACAAATGTTTATACAAAAATGTTTATACAAATATTACAAATGTTTATAAAAATTTATAAAAATTTAAAAAAAACATTTCTCCCTCTTCCTTTATCCGGGCTTGGGACCGGCAAATGCTTGTTTGGCATAGGCGGAGTTAAAAAATTTTTTTTTTAAAGTAAAAATAGTTTTTGAAAGTATAAGTTAAAAAATTTGAATAGTATAAGTTAAAATTAAAAATTTGAATAGTATAAGTAAAAAAAAAAGTTTTGAAAGTATAAGTTAAAATTTAAAATTGAAATGTATAAGTTTAAACGTACATACCTGATATCTTGCACCGTAGCCTCATTGTTGTTCGCCTTCATGCAATGAAAGCGATTACAAATCCAGCTCGTGGATGTCATGATCTTCTTCATCTTTCTGGTTTTGTGTTCTTTTATCGGCATTCATCCAATCTTGTACGCACACGATTGCTTCCAGAATATCGGGCTTCAAGCGGCTCCTCCTATCGCTCAACATCCTCGAACTTGCACTAAAACATGACTCCGATGCTACCGTCGACACCGGGACCATCAGTAGATCACGTGCTATGTTAGAAAGCACAGGAAATCTCTTGTCGTGTCTCTTCCACCATTCTAAAACGGCGAAGTGATCTGGAGTCTCATCTTCGTCTTGATAAGAGTTAAGGTAAGCAGACAACTCTTGAGTAGGTTGGGAAGACTGCTTTTGTTTCTTCCTTTGTAGTATGTGACCGGCTGCTGATAGCTTAGACGCCAAGCCGGAGCTACTACTAGCCCCCCCCTGAGTTGGTCGGGTCGACGTTGCTCCTTCTTCGTACAGTATAACTAACCTGTCCAAAGCCACTTTAACTTCTGCCTTCATGTCAGTAACGTCTATACCCATATATTCTCCATATCCTTCTAATAAAACCTCTACGCCATCCAATTTGATTGTAGGATCAAATATGGAAGCCAAACAATATAAAAGAGGTACTTCACCCCAATATTTTCTGAATTTGGCTTCCATATTTCTCACCGCAATTTCAAAATTTGGATAATCTCTATATTTAGAAAATAAATAAGACATGTTACAAAGTTCACGTAAAGCTAAGCAAGATGTGGGATAATAAACACCAGAAAGAGTTAATGTAGCATTGTAAAAAACTTCTAAAAATTCACAAACACTTTCAGCTGCTACCCAATCATCATCAGTAACCTGATAGTCAAAGGTGACATCCGAAGTACAATAATATGTAATAGCACTCTTAAAAGGAATTGCAGATTTCAACATCAAGTAGGTGGAGTTCCACCTAGTTGGTATATCCTTCACAAATCTTCTAAAGTCATACCAAAATGTGCGCAAGTGCATGCAAAACTTTGTTGTCTACTTGGAGACGAGTTTAGGTGGAGCAAGCATTGTCGCAGAGTGTCTAAATGGGGTTCAAAAAATTTTAAACATTCTTTAACAACTAAGTTAATTATATGGCAAGCACACCTAACATGCATAAGTCTACCTTCTAAAATAGGCTTAAAAATTACTGACAAAGAAGACATAGCAGCATTGTGTTTGATGCATTGTCCAAAGAGACAGAAAAAATTTTAGCATGAATATCATATTCATGCACGTGTCTTGAAATCTCACTTGAAATTACAGCGCCCGTGTGTGGACATTCTATAAGTTTAAGACAGATGATGCGTTTTTGCAACATCCATTATGCATCTATATAGTGTGCAGTAATACAAATATAAGCATAACTCCATTTAGTAGTCCAAATATCAGAAGTAATAGCTAACTTACTAATATTTTCAAAATCCGCTTTCAAAGCGGCTTTCTGCTCGTTGAAGAGACGAATGGCCTCCTTTCGAGCTTGTTGCCTACTCACTTTAGTAAATGAGTGGTTTAGAGAAAGTGATACATAATCTCGTAAAGATTCGCTTTCATCCGTCGTGAAAGGAAGTTCGTCACGAATAATATGTTTAGTTAATTCGGTTTTATGCCTAGCAGCTGAATAAGTAAAGTTACCAATTGAAGAACCGGTGGCGCCGAAGCTTATTTGGGTTTGGGAAGCTTGAAGTGTGTCCTTCCCGTAGCAAGTGTCGTAGTGTCTGGATATAGTCCCGGTGCCACCGCCCTTCTTCCATACGTACTGGTTGCAACATTTCTTGCATTGCGCCTTGTACGATTTCGGTTCCCCCTTGGCATCTAAAACAAACGAACCATCAGGATTAGTTTCAAAAATTAAAGTAAAATAATCCCAATACTTAGACCTTTTTTTCTTTTCAGGACGTTGGGTGGTACTAGCTACTTCCGGAGGAGATGGTTGGCACCCCTCCGGAATCGTATGGGTGGCTACTTGCTCAGGTGGAATTTCATTACCGTCAAAAAATTACTAAAATAATGGTAAGTCTGTCCAGCAAGATCAGGTGGATTTGAACCTTCACCAGCCATATATAAAATAAAATAAAGTAAACTACGCTAGAAGAAAGTAAGGGGTTGAGAGGAAGATCGGGAAGCCGTAGAGCCGGAATGGAGTTGGGAGGGAGATTGGAAAGCCGTAGAGCACCGGGGAGGGAAAGTCGTAGAACACCAGAGCACCGGGGAAGGAAAGCAGTAGAGCACCAGAGCACCGTAGAGAAATGTAGAGAATTTGTGAGGAATGAGTTGTGTTTGAAAAATGGAATTTTTGGCCTATTTATAGGAATTTTTTGGGGTTATTTTGGTAATTTTAGGCCAAAAATGACCAAAATATCCCTCCCAACGTTTTAATAACGGTTATATGGGAGGGGTATTTTGGTAAAAGAAACCCCCCCCCCCCCCCCAAAACGGTCAAATCTGGAAAAAAAAAAAAAAAAAAAATTCAAAATCCCCCCTAACGGTCGACTGGACCGGTCCCAGCGGGCCGGGCCGGTCCAACCGGGCCTATAGCGGGCCGGGCCTGTTTTCTTTGAAAAAAAAATGGAGCGGTCCGGGCCGGGCCGGGCCGGGCTCGGGCTGGAGGGGGGGGGGGCCCGACCCGAACCGGATGGAAGTGGGGGGGCCGGGCCGGTTCGGGCCAACAGCGGGCCGGTCCGGGCTATAAGGGGGGCGGGCCGGTCCGGTCCACGGGCGGGCCCGGGCTAGACCGGCCCAATGCACAACTTGATCGGGAATAAAAAAAAAATACCGCGACGACCGGCTAATCTCAGTGGGACAATTGGCAAGTGATGGATGTACCACAGTGTTTCATGGCAATGATTGGAAAATCACAAAGGGAGCAATGGCAATTGCACGAGGTAAGAAAAACGATACTCTTTACTTAACTGGTTTGGGTCGTTGTTCGATTTCTGTTGCAGCTTGCAGCCCAAATGCGAACTCATGGCACCAGAGACTTGGTCACATGAGTAAGAAGGGAATGAGGGTTATGCATTATAAGGGAAAGCTACCAGATCTATACTCAATTAACATTGACATGTGCGAGGACTGTATTCTCGGAAAGCAAAAGAGAGTCAGCTTTCAGAAAGGTGGCAGAATCCCGAAGAAAGAAAAGCTGGAGCTTGTTCATTCTGATGTTTGGGGTCCAACGACTACCTCATCGATTGGTGGAAAACATTATTTCGTGACTTTCATCGATGACCACTCTCGAAAGGTATGGGTATATTTTTTGAAACATAAATAAGTGTTGGATACTTTCAAAAGGTGGAAAGCCCCTTATTAGCAATCACCCGAATAATAGTCGTATTATACACAAATTTTTCCGTATCTTTCATAAACGTATAATACTTGCGTACTTTTGACAGATCTAAACCAGTACGTAAATTTTAAGCATGTGAAGTTTTAAACGTGTTTCGTATTAATTATTGAAAAATTTGGCACAAAAACATGGTGGAAACCTGTATAATTAACCAAATTTGACAATATATTTAAGAATGTGAAGTTTCTAACCTCAATATTTCTATTTTTTGAATATTTTACCGAATTTTTGAACGTATTTTATTTGCAATGAACCGATCTATATTCATACTTTTACCGTCCCGAATTTTTCCCGTTTGCCGAATTGCTAACAAGGGGAAAGCCTTGGTAGAAAATGAGACAGGTTTAAGGATCAAAAAGCTCAGAACAGATAATGGGGGTGAATATGAAGCAACCGCATTCAAGTTCTGCTACGAGCATGGGATCCGAATGGAGAGGACTGTTCCTGGCACGCCTCAACACAATGGTGTGGCTGAACGTATGAATCGAACATTGACTGAAAGAGCCAGAAGTATGCGTATGCAGTCAGGCCTACCAAAGCATTTATGGGCAGAAGCAGTCAACACAACAGTCTACTTGATCAATCGAGGTCCATCAGTTCCTTTGGAACATAAAATTCCAGAAGAGGTATGGAGTGACAAATCTGTTAAATTATCGCATCTTAAAGTTTTTGGTTGTGTTGCATATGTACATATCAGTGATCAAGGTAGGAACAAGCTTGATCCCAAGTCTAAGATATGTACTTTTGTTGGGTATGGTGATGATGATTTTGGTTTTCGTATCTGGGATGATAAGAGCAAGAAGATAATCCGCAGTAGAGACGTAATTTTCAATGAAACTATCATGTACAAAGACCGACATTCGACAAATGTCATTAATTAAATTGAGATCGAGCCAGTCTTTGCAGAAGTGGATGATGTCCAAATTAGTCCTACGACGAGCCAGACAGTTGCAAATCCCGAGCCAGAGCAACATATTGAGCAGGAAGATGCTGATAAACCTCATTCTCCAACTCCAGTGTTGAGAAGGTCTTCTTGACCTCATGTGCCGAACATGAGATACTTGAATTTTTTGTTGCTGACTTATAGAGGTGAACCCGAGTGCTATGACGAGGCCTGTCAGACTGGAGATGCCGGTAAGTGGGAGCTTGCTATGAAAGATGAGATGAAGTCTTTGATCTCCAACAATACTTGGGAACTTGTTGTGTTGCCCAAAGGAAAGAAAGCCCTTCATAACAAATGGGTTTATCGGGTGAAAGAAGAACAGAATGGATCCAAGAGGTACAAACCTCGATTAGTTGTCAAAGATTTCCAGCAGAGGATGGAGTCGACTACACAGAATTTTTTTCTCCGGTTGTGAAACTTAATACTATATCAGGACTGTATTAAGTATTGTTGCTATTGAAAATCTATATCTTGAACAGTTGGACGTGAAGACTGCATTTCTTCACGGAGACTTAGATGAAGAGATTTACATGCATCAGCCAGACGGATTCACAGAAAAGGAAAAAGATAATTTGGTGTGCAGACTTAAGAAAAGCTTGTATGGTTTGAAACAAGCTCTGCGACAATGGTACAAGAAATTTGATGGATTCATGCACAAGGAAGGCTTCCAGAAGTGCAATGCTGATCACTGCTGGTATGTCAAGAGATATGTTTCGAGTTATATCATTTTGCTACTTTATGTCGATGATGTGTTAGTAGCCGGTTCTGATATGAATGAGATCAAGAGCTTAAAGCAGCGTTTGTCAAAGGAGTTTGACATGAAAGATTTGGGTCCAGCTAAGAAGATTCTTGGGATGCAAATCAATCGAGATAAGCAAAAGGGGATATTGAAATTATCTCAGTTAGCGTACATCAGTCGTGTCTTAAAAAGATTCAACATGAGCAACACCAAGCTCGTCAGAACACCATTGGCTAGTCACTTTTGTCTATCCAAGGATCAGTCACCTCAGACGGAGAGAGAGAGAGAGAGAGAGAGAGAGAGAGAGAGAGAGAGAGAGAGAGAGAGAGAGAGTTAATGGCAAAGGTTCCTTATGCCTCAGCCATTGGAAGTTTGATGTACGCTATGATCTGTACGAGACCAGACATTGCCCAAGCAGTAGGAGCGGTTAGCAAATTCATGTCAAATCCAGGAAAGGTCTATTGGTAAGCTGTAAAATGGATTTTGAGGTATCTACAAGGCACTACGAACAAGTGCTTAAACTTTGGTAGAGGAGAACCAAAAGGTGTAGGGGTACGTTGATGCTGATTTTGCAGGTGAAGTCGATAAACGAAGGAGCACTACTGGTTATGTGTTTACAGTAGGCTCTACAGCAGTTAGCTGGATGTCGCAGTTGCAAAAGATTGTTTCTTTATCAACTACGGAAGCAGAATATGTTGCAGTTACAGAAGCCAGTAAGGAGATGATTTGGCTTCAAGGATTGCTAGCAGAATTGGGATTCGAATGTGAGAAGAATGTCTTGCACAGTGATAGCCAAAGTGCAATACAACTTGCAAAGAACTCTTCACTTCATTCCAGGACCAAGCATATTGGACTTCGTTATCACTTCATCAGATCTCTGTTAGAAGATAGGGTTTTAACACTTGAGAAGATTCAGGGAAGTAAGAATCCAGCGGATATGCTAACCAAGGTGGTGACTACCGATAAGCTGAAGTTGTGCTCATCTTCAGTTGGTCTCCATGGATAGCAAGATCGGGATTGGCTGCTGCATTGATCAAGGTGTGAAGACGGATTGATATCAGTCTTCAAGTGGGAGATTGTTAATGCTTTTAACAATTTCCAAAGACTTTCATGTATTTCCTTGAGGAGAACAACTCAGCTCACAATGGTTGCACAGCTTACAAGGGGTCAGATGTGCAAGTGCCAAGTTTGGATGAACCTTCATGTTCATTCATGTGCACTATAAATAGGTGCTTCCTATTCTTTTGTGACAACAACTTTATCAACTACAAGCAATATTCTCTTCTAGTGTTAGGCAGAAAATTGAGACTGCAATTTTCAGAGTTCCTTCTTGAAGTTGAGAAGTGTTGTGAGTGTTTGTAAACACTGTAATTTTCTCCCTTTAGTGAAAGTCCTGCAGCAGCCTGTGGAAGTAGTCGACCACGTAAATATTGTTTCTTTATTTTTTGCTCTATTTTGTTAATCTGGTTGCAGGAATTCCTAACAAAAAGAACGTTTAGGAAAATTCTAGTGAGCATGACACAAACTAAACCTCAGAATGGAGTACATGTACTTAACAAATAACCTAATGAAAAAACGAAGAATGTACCAAAGCTGATTTCCAACTATAGATCCAAAGAGAACATGCCAACCACAGTAAATATATATATATATATATATATATATATATATATATATATATATATATTGTGACCAGCTAGGTTGTCCTCCTCTCACATGTGAATCATGTGATGTTTAAGCAAACATAATTGACAATGCCAACATTGAACTATTCAAAGCTACATTATCACATTGATACCTGTACACAACAACCTTGTCCATGTTCTTGATTGGAAAATATGGTCAACAAGTAGATTAGGCGGTAGCCCGAACCCACAAAAGTTTCTGCCGCTGCACCAAAACTATAGATAATCAAAGCTCTTCTTGTACCGTATTGAAGTCGCTTCCACTGCACCAGAACTATAGAGTTTTGTTAGTCGAGAAATAAAGACAACTAATCAACTTCATCAGGGAATTTAAAGGCCAACCGTCTTTCCAGTGCAGATGCCATGCATGGAAGGGAAGACCCTTCTAATGGTGAGTGAGCACGTGAGAAGATCCTTGATATAGGAAGGTTCTGAAAGTTACTTGTGATGGTCAGGGTTTCCAAAGCCTAGAGAAAGTCTTCCTCACATCTAATTATTGCACATGATGCTCAACCATACCTAACAACACTCCCAACTTATGGCATGCATGCTGCCTAGACCGATTTTTAGAACAGTGTGTGGGACTAACGAGATCGTCAGCAACACCGTGTCGAACCTCGATAGATCCTATCACTGAGTATACTAGTATATGTAACTGATTCAAGCTTATGAATCCAGATCTTATGTCACGGTTATCGAGATTCTGGCTCTAACTGGTCCACATAAGCCTGAATTCCTAAACTTATCACTCTCTTCTATTTTCCTAGTACATTTGAGATTTATAGGATGAAGTAGGAAAATGTTTTCAACTGTCACAGCTTCTCTTCAAAATCTTTTAACACATAAGATTGAAAAAATTAACCCTCAAGCTTTGTTAGAATATAAATTTATATAACCTCAAACTTTGTTGTTAGGATATAAATATATAACCATCAACCGTCTTATAACTATGATAACTCTATAGTTTTGGTACAATGGCAGGGATATTAATATCGTACGAGAGCAATCCAAGTTTGATCTCTTGATGTGCATTTTAAACGAATTAAAAGAAATTATACCGTCGTGCATAATCCAACTCTGTCCAAAATGGACCCCATTGACCTGAGAGGCATGTTAGAATATAAATATATAACCATGAATATCGTCACTATAATTCTAGAGTTTTTGTGTAGCAGCAGAAAATTTAACATATACCCGCCATGAAAATTAAGGGCTTGATAAAAAAAAAATAAGGATATAACTCCAGCACATGCAGTATTAATTCCACAACCACTACCTGACCCTTCAGTATTCTCCAGTAAACTCCTAATATAAACAACAGTTTCAGTATTCCCAACATCCATCCACCAACAGTTTCAGCATTCAAAAGTCAGAAGAATTCAAACAGGAAGCAGTAAACTAGAAAGTACAGACAAGTGGCAAGAATACCCCAGCTGTGTCCAGCCCTCACAATACTATAATGCTGGATGGATATAGGAGTAGTAGTGATATGGGGTCATTTTGGGAAAAGTAGAGAAGAATCAAATGTTCTGTTTCTTCTGGGAGCCAGCCAGCATGTCATGTTGAGGCATGAGGAAAATAAAAAGAAGAAGAAAAGCATTTCATGATTGACTGACTGAGCATAGATGTCAGAATGTCTCACATGATATCAAAGGTGATGCAAAGTGAATCCCCTTGTGGAAGGTTTTGAGTTTACTTTGCTCAACATGACAATAGGGATAACAAGTAAAATCTACTGGGCCAGCAACTTTGTACTTTTAATCTCATGCCTCAGTACAAACCATAGTTAACCGAAATCGATTCAATACGGCCGTTACCAGTACAGTTTGGCATGTTCCGATCCGATATCGATCGATATCGATACTGACCAATACCGATATCGGGGGCCTCTTTTTCAGTAGAAAATTGAATGAAAAAGACCAATCAGCAAGGATGTAAAAGCATAGTAAAGTTGTAAAAGAAGAAAACTTATTTATCGTAGGTAAAACAATAGACAATAATGATTACTATTTTCATTTAATTTTAAAATTATTAAGAAACAACACAAAAAATACTTAAAATTATGTCTAAATATATAAAAAAAAAGGAAATTCTAAAATTTTAATAATTTATTAATAAATTATTTGTTTTTTGATACAAAAAAATCCAATACCTCGATCCGAAACGACCGATATTGCCGATACCGTCGATCCCGATACTCATAGGAAGGGTCTGATACCAACAGTGCGAACCTTGAACTACAAACTACAAACATCAATATCAGATACAAACATTTTCAAATAGGTACTGAAATAGTTAGCTATGCCCTATGTTGCAGGCCCTGGCCCAGGGCGCCAGGGCGACCGCCCAGGGTCCACGGATCAAGAGAGGCCCAAAAAATTAGTTTAAAAATTAATATGTAATAATTTCGTATTTTAAATAGAACTAGTATGTACCATGGACCTTGTAGACAAAAAATTATTGTAGGGTAGTGGTTAGTACTTTAGCCTCTTATACTAATAAAAATCCTAAGTTCAATCCTTGGTTGTAACTTTTTTTTAATATTTTTTCCATTATGTATGGGGGTCTTATTTTGAAAGTTCGTCCTGTACCCCCATGAGCTCAGGGAGGGCCTGGACACGTAACCGAATAGGAAACACCATTATGTCGAAGCTTTAGGTATTGTTTGGGAAGAGGAAAAAATGGGAGGAAGGAAATGTTGAGGGAAAACGAGTGGAAAATTAAAAGTATTGGTGTTTGGGAAGGGGGAGAGAAGAGGTGGGAGAGAATTTTGGGAGGAAAATTCATGCGGGCTCCACTCAAAAAATTTTCTCCCAAAAGTGGAAGAAAAATGGAGAGAGTTAACAGGATTGTGGAAGAAATTACCCATCTCCCTTCAAAAAAGTTAGTTTCATTTATGATTTGAAAAAATCAAGGATTGAATGGTAATTATATCTATCTCCACAAGCAAATAAAATATTATTTTTAAAAATTTTCTTCCTCTACTTTTTGGTCATCCAAACAAGTGAAAGAAAAATTAATTTTATCTTCATTTTACTCTCCTCCATTTTCCTCAAATTTTTCTTCTCCTCCTCAAAAATGTTCCCAAACACAGTGTTAGTGTTGTGAAGAAAATATGAATGGAACCATCCCATCTGTAATAACTATTTAGATTGCATGGTTATTATCAGGCACCAGGAATTCATCAACCAACAAATGAAATTGCAGTCAATACAACAACCAAATATTTTTACTGCGACAAACAAATTATTAACTGTGAACTTATGACGTAAAGAAGGGAATGCAATATAATGTACGGACACGATACGGATACAAACACCATTTTGTTATGTTCGTACAACATAGACCATGTTAATTTATTGAAGATTTAGTCTTGAGCATAGTTTGCAGTATCAGGCAATACCGATCCGATATGGCCGATACCAATACGGTTTGACATGTCCCGATCCGATACCGACCGATATCCGATACTGACTAATACCGACTTTGGAGGACTCTTTTTCGGGTAATTCGGCAAAGAAAATTGAACGAAAAAGACCAATCAACAAGGGTGTAAAAGCATAGTAAGGTTATAAAAGTATGTAAAAGAAGAAAACTTATCTATCGCACACGAACTAATTGGCAAGGGTGGCTGCTATCTCATTCAATTTCAAAACTGCTAAGAAACAACACTAGAAAAATTTAAAATTATGCCTAAACGTATAAAATATATTTTCTTTAATAGTTTGTTAATAATTATTTGCTTTCTCATACCCAAAAAAATCTGAAACTCCGAAGCCGCCGATATTGTCGATATCAATAGAATGGTCCGATACCGGTTCCCATACCGATACTGCGTGTAACTATTTATATTGGTTGCAATCAAACACCAGGAATTTTATCTATTGAACAAACGAAAAATCGCAGTTGATGCAATAACCAAACATTTTACTGTGAACAAACAAACTGTTACTTGTGAACTTATAATGTAGAGAAGGGATAGGAATGTAGAATTTATCAGAAAGCTCAAAGATGAACAAAGCATACACCTTCAGTTTTTTCCGCTATACAGTTCTTTGAAGACTGCATAATTTTAAAGCTATAGCAAATCATAAGAAGCGATGGAAGCGATCCAATCTAAGAACTCACAAGAATTCAAGATAATCAAACTGAATTAACAAAATACCGGTGTCGATGCCGAATCCCTTATTTGGGGCTGCTCTTCTTCTTCAGTAGGCTCCCGAATTTCTGCAGCAGAGGCTTCTTCTTCTTCTGTTGCCGCGGCGGCTTGGTCGGAGACGTTGCAACGTTGTCATCCAGGTTCTCCGACGACGGCCCATTAGTGCGGTCAAGGCTGGCGCAATCGATCTTGGAGTCCGCGTCATAGCCTACCGATTCTGCCTCGTGCTCCCTCTCCGGTGAGAAGCCCTTGTCGACCACCTCAACCGCATTGCTTTCTTGGGCGCTCCCGTTGCCGTTGGATGCCTCGAGGTCGGAGAACGGTATTTCCGGCTCGGTTTCCTCCTCTTCGTCGGCATCAGCAGGTTCGGAAAATGGTGACCCGCGATCCTTCCCACCATTTGACAGCTCGACTCTCTCTCCGTCCTTCTTGGCCGCGGCCTCGGCCAGTAGTGCAGACAGCTCTCTGATCTTCTCTCGAGCTGCAGCTTCTCGAGTGCGAAGGTCTTCGTTCTCCTGGGTGATGCTCTGAAGCTCGTTCTCTTTGTCCAGCAACCTGTCCTTCAGCCGAGAGCTGTCCGTCTTTACTTCTTCTGCAGCCCGGCTAGCGACAGCCGCCTCCTGCTCGGACTTGCTCAGCCTGCTCAGGAGTCGAGCCTCGTTCTCCTTGGCTGCTCGCGAGACGCTCTGGACCTCGCTCTCCTTGTCTGCCAAGCTCTGCTTCAACTGCACGCACTCGGTTTCGACTTCTTCCATGGACTGGACAGCCAAACTCACCTCGGTTTGGGCTTGAATCAACTTGTCCTGGAGCTGCACTTCCGCCTCCCTGGCAGCCTGCACTTCCTTCTCCGCCCCTTCGACTTCCTCCGCCAACTCATCCATCCTCGCCTTCATCGCGCAGATCTCTCCTTCCGAGTTCTCGATAGAGCTCAGAAGGCTGACTTCTTTCGCGTTCCGCTCCGCCCTTGAATTTTCGGCTTCCGTCTCGGATATCTTACAAGCCTCCTTGAGGCAGTCGATCTCGCGTCTTGCTTCAACAAGCCTGACCTCGTAGGACTCCTTGGCGTCTCTGAGAGACGACTCCAGTTCCTCTATTCGAGCGTGTGCACTGTCGGCCTCGGCCTCCTTCGCCAGCAGCCTTTCCTTGGTCTCCCTCGCCTCAGCGGAAACTTCGTGCAATGCCGAACTTAAACCATCCATTGCCTCCTTAACCTTCTCCCCTTCCTCTCTAGCGATCCCTAGCTCTGCTACCAGCTTGTTCTTCTCCTCGGAAAGGCCTTCCAAGTCGGAAGCAAGCGCCTTCTCGTTGCCAAGTGCCTGCCTCTTCCCCTCCTCGACTTCTTCTAGCTCGGATTTTAGAGCTTCAATCGTTCTCCCCATCTCCAATGCTACTTGCTGCGCGGTACCGAGACCTTGACTCGATATCTCGAGTTCTTCCTTGTGCCGAGCCACCGCAAGTTCCAGCCCCTCGACCGTCCTCCTGAGGGAAGCGATTTCCGATTCGGCGTCGCTCAGCAAAGAGCTACTCTGCTCCAGTTCCCTCCTCGCGCTTGCAAGAGACTCCTGCACGAGCTTCTCCGACCGGCTGTTCTCCTCCAACCGGCTTTCTAGCGACTCCACCTCCTTCCTGTACTCATCCGCCAGACCGGCAGCATTCGTCTCGGCTCTCTCCGTATCGCTCACCTTGGCCCTGAGCTCTTCAGCCAGAGCTTCCATCTCGACCAGTTTCTCCTCCGCCGCCTTCGCCTGCTCGAGTTCTTGCTTCAAAGCGGCGATCTCAGAGTCCAACTTCCTGACGAGCTCCTGCGCTTCGTTAGATTTACTCTCCAGCTGGGAGTCGAGCAGAGATTTCAGGCGGCTGACCTCCGCGGACAGCATCTCCACCTTCTCCCCGTTGATCTCGGCGATCCTCATCGCGTCGTCGGCATGGCTAAGGGCGGTGTTCTTGGCGTCGGCGGCCATCGCCAGCTCCTGCCTCGTCCTCTGAAGCTCCTGGTCCGTCGAAAGCAATGCGGCGACATCCGCCGCGTGTGCGCTCCGTGCGCTCTCCAGCTCCGACCGCCATTCCTCCTCCCTCCTCTGGCTCGCGTCGATGCCGGCCTGCTCCAGCTCATCGGCTCGGAACTTCTCGATCTCCGAGCACTCCTCGGCCTTCCGCTGGGCCAAGAGGGCCTCGGCAAGCTTCCCGTTGGCCTCGTCCGCCAGCTTCTTGGCGTCCTTCAGTTCCTCGAGCGCCTTCTCCTTCTCGTCCTCCACGGAGGCCAGCCGCTCCTTGGCCTTCTTCAGGTCGTCCTGGATCGCCGTGAGCTGAGCCTGCAGCTCCGGACCCTTCAGAGCTCGTGCCTGTTTCTGCGATTCCGAAACCGAAACACATACGAAATCACTGACACTAGATACCGAAAGCCCGAAAGAAAACCGGCGGAAACGCTTACGTCCGGAGGAGGGGTGGCGACGCCGGGCGAGCGACGGGAAACGTTCGGCTTGGAAACGGTCGGATCCGGTGAGCGGTCTGTCGACAGGCGCGGCGGGTTCTGACGGGGGGCAGGCGAGCCGAGGTCCGATTTCGCGGATCCCGGCCTGCCCAACTTGCTGACTCTAGGGGTCGAGGGCGTGGCGGCGTTCTTGTGGTTTGCAGGCTCGGACAAGCCGGATCTGTTCAACATTTTTTCCAGATTTTCACAACAATGTAACAAAATTAATTCCAAACTAGCACTTCATATATCAATCATTTAACCTAATATACAACACAAAATCAATAACCCACTAACCAAAATTAGCCATTAATATATAAACAAACAGACATTATAGAGAAAATCTAAAAGCAAATGATAAAATATCAGATTTAAGGAGATCAAATGATTGGGAAGAAAAAAATCTAAAAAAACACAAAACTTGCAATTGACAGTTCAACGCAAAATTCAATAGCCCACTAAAAGTTTGTACATACTAATGTACAAAAAAAACCCACATATTAGAGAGAAAATAGAGCAAAAATAAGAGATACCAAGATACAGAATCATGAGTAAAATGCTTTCAAATGTTCAGATTCAAGAGATCTGCTGATTCAAAATTAGAATCTACAAAAAAGCCAGTTATACTTGCACATAAGATTTCAAGAAACTACACTCAACACCATAACCATGGATGCATAAAAAGAGAGAGTACAAATTAGAAAGAATGCACAGGTGCAAATTATTGCAAAAATTCTGATAAATGTCAGATTTTAGGTGATCTAGTGATTGTAAACAGGAATGGGCTATAGATCTGAGAGGCTTACTTGGGCTTGGTGGTGGCCATTGGTAAGGAGTCCAAGAATGAGACAGAGAGAGAGAGAGAGAGAGAGAGAGATTGGAGAATGAGAGGAGAGGAGAGGAGAGGAGAGGAGAGGAGAGGCGAGGCGAGTAGTGAGGAAAGTTGGAGGGTAAAATTATTTTAGTTGGTTTGGGGAAGTTGTCTTACACAACTGCCTTGGAAGGTAACAGGACAAAATTAATATTATTATAACTTTTTATGGTTACTTTTTTTTTCTTTTTTTTCAACCTTTTCTTTTTGCAGGGATGTTAATAAAGAAAATAGGATAAAGTATGGGAATGAATGTTAAATTAATGTAGGGGATTTGGTTGTCAATTAATTGTTGTTTTTCTTGAAACATAATGTTAGTTAAATATTAGGAGCATTTGATGTCTTTAAAATCTATATACCAAACATGTCACATTTTTTATAAGAATGAATATTCCATTTATTGTGGATGTTATTTTTAAAGTTGAGGGGGGAGAGAGAGAGAGAGAGAGAGAGAGAGAGAGAGGTGGATGGACATGAATATTTTCTTTCTTTTGTTTTAGAGTATCAAGTTGATGCATATCAAAATTTATTGTATCAAGTCAAAAATATTCAATAGTTGAGTGTATCAAGTTAAAATTAAACCAAATACAAATTAATCATATCATTTTTTTAACTCAAGTAACTATATTTGTAACACCACTTCAATCAACATAAGATGCATGCAACAAATATTGTATAGTACAATTTTCATTTACGGTAACCAAGCAATCCTACAACAATCTTGTTAAAAAATAATGGTAAATCAACTACTACCTCAAGCTATAAATTGTTGTACCATTTTTTTTCTTCTCATTTCGTGTTGTAGAAATTCCAACTAGAAATAACTTTTCTACTTACCTGTAACGCCCTCGCCTTAAATACGCAGGACTAAAAATGCGTATACATGCCAGCTATGTATCAAGTGGACTCCAGCCTTACTCGAATACGTATAAGCTATCTAAGTTAGGTAATTATATCTCTATATCACTGTGATTATCCTATATCTCAATCCACATAAGATAAATCTATCGTAAGACCAAGTGCACTAATATTGGTCAAACATTAACACACTGGATCCTACAAGCACACAATAATAGACAATATATAATAAAGGAAACCAGACTCTATTACATTTGTCTGAACAAGCTTATATCAAAGAATAAAGCTTGTAAAACTAGGCCATATCAGCAGAATAAAGTAATAAAAATAAATATAATGTCGGAGGAATATAATGAAGATATCAACCAAATATATACCTGAGTTGAACATAACGACACCACCCGGATCAACAAATTTTTTTTACATAAGCAACTACCTGAAGAGATCACTAGGTCCTCAGAGGGACGTAATAAGTGTCACGACCTGCACCCTAGAGTAAGGGCACGAGACGTGGGTACGTCCAGCCTACGCCGCAGTGTCGGCGGTAGAACGTTGTCCTAGGTCACAACATCTAACAGTTAAGGTAATAACAGTTATACTCCCCGAATGGGGATGACATAACAGAATATATCTCAATCACATCTAAGGTAGAACAGGATAAAGATAGAATGATATAAAAGATGCAAGATCCAAATCCACAGAAAATACAATAGAGAGAAAGCTAAGTGTCTAGATAAACTCCACTAACATCCAGAAATAATACAGATCCAAATATATACAACTCAATCTCCAATGCTATGAAATAAAATAAGATATCTATGGAGCAACAGTCTCTACAGCTAAGGGATCCGACTGGAAGTCCGGATCGCAAGTGTCCTCTAAGGCTGTCCCATAGAAAGTATCTAAGCAGGCCTCCTCATTCTCCTCTGTAAAATTTTTAACAGGTCCAATCAGGACGGGAACGAGCACATATCTCTCAAAACAGTTCATAACAGGTTAGGAGTATAAATCATGCAATAGAGTAAAATACAGAAAATGTTGAAAAGGAAGTACAGGAAAACAAGAGATATTTTGTAACTGAAAGTAAGTACATGATAAGTAAAGACTGTAAGTGGCTAAGTGATTTAGAGTACAATATGGTTATGTAAACGGCTTAGGAGCACATGAATACAACTAAGAAGCACATGAATACCTACTGGGGATAATGATCACATAACCAATTCTACTCATCCCGCCCCAATCAATACACAAGGATCCATTCAAGTTACGTTATAGGCACATGAATACAGCTAAAGATACGTGAACTCATGTAATTAGTAGTACATGAGGCACGTGATAGTACATGAAGGCACATGAGAACATGTAAATACATGAACTAGTACGAGTACAAGGAGTACCTGATGCACATGATAAAGTACATGAACATAAAATATCCGATGCACCCGTAGAGGGATAACATCTCAGGAAAGGATCCATATAGTACTAATCCGTGAAGATACGTGTCAGCATCAAGTAAAGTAATCTAGAGCAAGAATATAGTCCAGACAGGTATGAAAAGATCAGAGAATGTACTCGCCTGCTATTCGAATGTCCAAGATAAAAGTACTGTCCGAGGAGTGGTGTCTGGCTCCTATTTAGAACAGTACAAGTCATAACAAGTCCAGAATGGTAATAAGATGTACTACAATACATTTTATATGAATCTAGGTCAATCTAGACCAAAGTCAACTCTTGGTCAACTCTGGTCAACCCTAGAAGTCAAACTAGGTCAACCAAGTCAAACCTAAGTCAAACAAGTCTATACTAGTCTAACTAGTCTATTCTAGGTCTAACAAGGCTATACAAGTCTATCTAGACTCTACACTGGCAAACAGATACACCCATAGGCTAAGAGCCTAGGCTATAGGTTATTAGGCAATATCATGCCTATAACCAACCATAAATCACATAACACATGTCAATATATATATCTAAATATAACACATATTGATATAGCTATATAATATAATATAGAATACACATAAGCATATAGGTTACCTTTATGTATACTACACATACATGTATATCTAATATATAATAGTACACACACATAGATATAGGATATATATATATATATATATATATATATATATATATATATATATATATATATATTATATATATATATATATATATATATATATATATATATATATATATATATATATATATACCTTCACATATATATAGAGAAAGGAAAGTACAATGTGGTGGGGTGTGTGTGTGAGATACATGATAGGGTTGTGTGTTAGTGAGAGTGAGGGAAATCAGTGAACACATATAGTGTGTGTGAATGTTAAGGAAAACAGTGAAGTACTAAAGGGAAAAACAGTGGCTAAATTGGTTCACATGACAGTTACCATTGAACCAAAACAGTGAGCAAACCATATCCTGGAAATCAGTGAATACTAGAAAACAGTGAAGTATATGTTATCCTGAATCCAGTGAGCTAACAATGTATGTGGGCAATTGGAAAAACAGGGAAGAAAATCATCCCAGATTTTGGAACAATCACTCATTAATCAGTTTAACTTTGAAGCCCAAACACATTGACAACTAACCCAATCCTCAGTTAACATCAATGAATACTCATTCATTCAATCTCAGGGATCAACATAATTAGCTATCAGTTCAGTTACAGTTAAAGGAAAGGATCACTTTAGGATATTAAGGGATGAATGAAACATTCCATTTACATCAGTCCTATAGCTTATTTGAAAACCAAATATTGCCAAAACCCCATTCCACACAATTCGAATCACATGACAGTTCACAAGAGTTAAAATCTCAGTTCTTAGCTATGGGAATAACATGTGATAGTATATTGAAACAATTATCAATTCGAAAAGGGAAAGGAAATCAGTTCTCACATTCCAGAACCTATTCCCTGTTATTGGGATCAATTCGACAGTTCAATGCAAATCAGAGAACAAATTACAGTGAGCAGTAATCCCAATCCCACATTTGAATTCACAATGAAATAACTAATACAGTATGAAAGAAGGGAAGGGAAACCAAACTCAGTCATTTAAGAATGAATCTCAGTTCAGCAGATTTCGAAAACCAACACATTATCAAAAATCCTATTCTCAAACAAAAGCCCAAATTTGAATTGAAATATTTTAATAATATGAATCAACAAATATGTGGGAGTGAGTTAACAGTGGAAACATCAATAGAATAGGATTTAATGTTCAGAGATTTAGAGAAAAACAATGTATCAAAGCATGTATCAGTGAGCATGCCATTTAACCCAATTCGAAACCATTTTCACATCAATAACCTAACTAACATGTAAACTTAATCTAATATAGATTATACATCATATTTAGGATCTAATTAGCAAATTAAAACACAAATTAAACCATTTAAAACTGAATAAAACAGGGAAACAAAATATCACACTGACATGCACAGTGCACACCCTGTGCACGTACGACACCGTATCCGACACGACACGAGGGGTCGTAAAACTTGACACACGTGGTGTCAGTCGATGCCCCATCGTGTGTGTCAAGTATCACGTGTCCTAGTGGCGTGTCCTGCGTGCAAAAGGCCCCGAACAGCAGGGTAAGGAAATCTGCGCGCGCGCGTGTGGTGCACCCGCGTGTTCCCGTGTCCGTGGCGACTCGACACGACACCAATACGTGCTCAGAACATTAGAAACCCCTAAGCAAGGTTAAAACCTAAATTTCTATTCAATAGTTTTCCTAAAATCAGATCGAAATCCCCTTTGGGGCATTTCGTCGAACAGTGGGTATATTGGACTGATACGTGTCCAAATGGGACACGAATAGGACACAAAATCCTACAGAAATCTAGGGTTAGCTAGGGGACACCTAGATCTAGGCTAAAATGTAATAATAACAGCAATTACAATAGGTTTTGAAGGAGTTACCTATAGGTGTCAAATCCTTAAAAAAAATCCAAAGAGGGGTGTTCCTCTTGATAGCCAAACTTCTCCAAATTGTTCCCAAGCTGAAATAATCTTCCATAAATAGCAAGAATAGGTGAATTAGAACCTAATGCAATTTGTTTGGATGGAAAATAAATTAAATAGGATTTTCTAGGGATTATTAAAGTTGGGGACTCACCTCTTTCTCAACTTACAAATATTCCTAATGGAGGCTAGCCCTAAATTCTAGGAGGGATTAAATAGGTGGGGGAATCCCTATGTGGCCGGCCATGGGCTATTGGGCTAGGGTTAGGGCTCCACTAGTGTTGGGTTGGGCCTCTAAGGCTTAAGTCACAAGTCATGACTTGTGAAACCACAAGCCATTTTCTATTCAAATCAAATCCTAATTCCTCCTAATAAATTCTAATGAGTTAAATGTCACTAACTTAGGTCAAGCTAGGGTTCCATAACCTAACCAAATAGTCATGACCTAGGTTAGCTTCTAGGACAGTCTCCTAAGTCAACACTAGTCAAAGCCTAGAATAGCACCAAATCAAAATACTAAAAATCACTAAAAATTCTAATAATTATAATTAATACCAATAATTCCAAAATAATTCTAAAATTTTAAAAATGACCAAAATACCCTCAAGCTAGAAATGTGGTAGTGACAAATCTATCCCCCTTAAAATAATTTTGTCCTCAAAATTAAAGGCGAAACTAACTGCTGAGAAGGAAAGAAAAGTATACCTCAAGGTCCAAAAAGATAGGGGTACCGCTCGCGCATCTCATCCTCCCGCTCCCAGGTAGACTCTCCTGGAAAATGATGCCTCCATGCAACACGTACCAAGGATATCACCTGGTTCCTCAGTACCTTCTCCCGGCGATCCAGAATCTCCACAGGCTGCTCTGGATAACTGAGAGTAGGTCCAACCTCAATCTCCGAATGAACGAGCACATGGCTAGGGTCAGCCACGTACCGTCTCAACTGTGATACGTGGAATACGTTGTGAACTCCCACTAGTGTAGGTGGCAAGTCTAGCCTGTATGCCACGTCACCGACTCTCCCGCTGATAACGAAAGGGCCGATGAAGCACGGGCTAAGCTTCCCACCTCCACCAAAACGTATCGTACCACGAGTCGGAGATATTCGCAGAAAAACCATGTCTCCAACCTAATCACAAGCAAGGTCTCAAGTTACTAAAAATCAAACACGATAAATCAAACAAAATAAAATACAACCTACTTCTAATCCTATCTCTAAATCTGTACCTCAAACTCCAACGGACTCCGGTGGCTATCGGCCCAGTGCCGATGTCTGTCCTGCACCACGCGAAGTCTGTCCCTGATGAGCTTCACCTTCTCGGCTGCGTCAACAACCATCTCTGGTCCCAGTAAAGCTCGCTCTCCAATATTATCCCAAGATAAGGGTGTACGATACCTACGCCCGTACAGAGCCTCAAAAGGTGATATCTCAATGCTGGCCTGATAACTGTTGTTGTAAGCAAACTCCACCAAATGTAGATGATCCTCCCAGGAACCTCCAAAATCTAGGACGCACGTCCGCAGCATGTCCTCAAGCGTCTGAATAGTCCTCTCTGACTGTCCGTCCGTCTGGGGGTGGTATGCAGTACTAAACTTGAGCTGAGTGCCCAAACTAGTCTACAGACTCCTCCAAAAATGGGAAGTAAAGCGACTATCCCGATCTGAGATAATGCTGACGGGAACTCCGTGAATCCTGACTATCTGCCGCATGTACAACTCTGCAAGCCTCTCTGTAGACGTACCCACCTTGAATGGTAAGAAGTAGGCCGATTTGGTCAACCTGTCAACGATGACCCAAATCGCGTCTTTCCCTCCTGGTGTACGCGGCAACCCAGATATGAAATCCATGGTGATATGTTCCTACTTCTACTCTGGAATAGGCAACGGCTACAATAATCCTTCGGGCCTCTGCCTCTCTGCCTTGACCTGCTGACAGACCAAGCATCTAGCTACGAAGCGAGCTACCTCCCACTTCATCCCGTACCACTAGACATGCTCTCGCAGATCCCTGTACATCTTGTTGGCACCAGGATGTATAGAGTACTGCGATCTGTGAGCCTCCTGCATGATCTGCTCTCTGAGCTCCCCGCTAGGCACACATAACCTGGAACCGTGCCTCAAGGCACCATCCTCTGCAAGTGAAAACTCGCCATCCACCAACCCTGCACGAACCTGCTCTCGGATACACCGCAGAGCCACATCCTCGAACTGCGTCGCCTTGATTCTCTCCATCAAGTTCGACTGTATCTGAAGGCCCCATAACTGCATCTGCACTCCGGGCACAATCACCACAATCCTAAGGCTCTCCAAGTCTGCAAGCAAGTACCGATCCATAGTCAAACACATGGCTGTCGGATACCTACTCAAGACATCGGCAACCACGTTGGCCTTCCCCGGGTGATACTGAAGTGAGATGTCAAAGTCCTTCATCAACTCTAGCCATCTGTGCTGTCTCATGTTGAGCTCTTTCTGTGTAAACACATACTTCAAGCTCTTGTGATCTGTAAAAATCTCCACCCTCTCGCCATACAGATAGTGCTTCCACAACTTCAAAGCAAAAATCACCGCTGCCAGCTCCAGGTCATGGGTAGGATAGTTCTTCTCATGGGGACGTAATTGCCTGAAAGCATAGGTAATCACCTTCCCATGCTGCTGCAAGACACAACCCAGCCCCTTCCCTGAAGTATTACTATAAATAGTGAATCCACCTGATCCTGAAGGCAATGTCAGAATCGGAGCTGTCGTAAGCCACTTCTTCAACTCATCAAAAGCTGTCTGACACTCCTCTGACCAAACAAACTCAGTATCCTTCCGGGTCAACCGAGTCAACGGCTCTACAACCCGGGAGAAATCCTGCACAAATCTCCTATAATATCCTGCCAGCCCCAGGAAACTCCTGATCTCTGCCATTGAAGTCGGCACTGCCCAAGCCTCAACTGCTGTGATCTTCTCCGGGTCCACTGAGATACCATCTCCAGTCACCATATGACCCAAGAAGTTAACCCGGTCTAGGAAGAACTCGCACTTCGAGAGCTTGTCATACAATCTCTCCCTCCTGAGTGTCTCCAGAACCACTCTCAAGTGCTCCTCGTGCTCTTCCTCTGTCTTTGAATATACTAGGATATCATCAATGAATACCACCACGAACTTGTCCAAGTACTGGTGGAACACCTTGTTCATTAGGTTCATAAACACTGCTGGTGCATTGGTCAGTCCAAACGGCATAACCAAAAACTCAAACTGCCCGTACCGCATCATGAAAGCGGTCTTGGGAATATCCTCCCTCTTCACCTTCACCTGGTGATAACCTGACCTCAAATCAATCTTGGAAAACACCCGAGCTCCGCTCAACTGATCAAAGAGATCATCGATCCGTGGCTGTGGGTATCTATTCTTAATCGTCAGGTTATTGAGTGCCCTGTAGTCGATACACATCCGTACCGACCCATCCTTCTTGGGTACGAAGAGTACCGGTGCACCCCAAGGTGAAGAACTCGATCGGATGAAGCCCTTGTCCTACAGCTCATCCACCTGCTTCTTCAGCTCCACCAATTCACTGTTGTTCACTCGATAGACATGCTGAGAGATCGGTTCCGCGCCGGAAACCAAGTCTATCGAAAACTCTACATCCCTGTCCGGTGGAAGCCCTGGCAACTCCTCTGGAAATACGTCCATAAACTCTGCGATCAAGGGATGCGGAGCCACCTGCTCCTCAACTGAAGCTCCACAGAAGACGCCACTGTCCTGCTCTGCCTGCCGCCGGTGTAGCTCCCCTTCCCTAAAAATTTTGAAATAATCCTTTTTTTATTTATTTGATTTAATGGTGATTTTTTTAATTATTAATTCATTTATGCACCCTAGAATGTATTTACGTATCCAAAGAATTATGGCACAAACAGGGTTTAAGTTTTAGATTATTTATATAAATATTTCTGATATTTATCTACGGGTGTTTAAATATATGTATGTGTACTTTTACCTTGTTATATAAGGACTTAAGTTATATAAGAGATAAGAGTACTATTTATTATTATTATTATTATTATTATTATTATTATTATTATTAGTAGTAGTAGTAGTATAATAGTGAATTGAATTGAATTGAAATGAAATGAATGTTTGAAATGAATTGAATTCAATTCATTTCAATATATGTTAGTTGCAATGTTGCTGCAACCACAACATGTATGCATGCAATCATACGTCAGCTTAGTCCATGTAAGCCTTTTATACAAAAACTAAGTGATCAATGAAATAAGAAAGGAATAGAAGCAGTAGCAACCCAGCTGAACCGAGCCTCTCACCACCTACACCCGGCCCAACCCGCAGACCCGTTACTCCCATGTGCAGCAAGGAAGACCACAACCTAGCTTCTCCCTAGCAGCAAGTTTCCCGAGCCCAATACAACCCAACCCGACAGTAACCCGACCCTCTTCGAACGCTACGGCGTATATATACAAACGAGGATCGAAAGAGATTTTGATCACGAAACCCTAACTCCTCAACGCCTGGGCGCCACCCTCGACCACGCGCGCCCTTCGGTGACCCGCCCGCCGCCGGCGCAACCGCCGCGTGCGGCCACGGCCGGCCGACGCGCGCACGCACGATTGATGGCAACACAACAGCAACACTGCGCTGGAATCGACTTTGCAGTGAGTTTCCGTCGCGCTCGGTCGACCGATGGTCAAACCGTCTTCACAGGTATTTCGACAACCTATACGACTGTAACTCCCTTCAATTGGTTCGATTTTAGATGACCTCTGTTGACCGAAAAATCGAACGCAAGTTCGACGAAATCTGTCCCAAACAGGACAGAAAAATCAGTCCAAACACCCACTTTTGACGATCGATTCTGATCGATCCAGTGTCATAATAGAAAAACTTTTTGAAGAGACTTTTAGACAACATATAGGTCTTCATCACCCTTTTTGTGGATTCGGAAATCATCGACTATGCGTCGAGAAATCGAATCCCGAAGTTTCCCAAAAACCTGTTTTAAAAACATTGAAATCGCTCCACACGACGTGCGTCACGCCAATCCGGACGATGTGGTCGCAAACCGAAAGCATCGAAAGCTGCGTAATGGCTTTGTGGTCGTGTGAGCTTTGACGGAATTCAAATTGGTCGCGTGTGTGCGACGAATTTGATGCGTATCCGTCGAAATTCACCGTATCGTGCACGTTGCAAATTCTCCAATTACTTTGTGCATGCTCGTCAGATCGAGATAAAACTTACGCCATCAGGACCGTATCATTTTTTTGGTCCTGTATGCCAAGTTTGGTCCAATTCTGAGACAGTTGAATCCGACGTCGTTTTGTGGGCCCCACGGTCCCACTCAACGAGCGATTTTGTACATGGTCCGCCGGAATCCAACTCTGGACATACGGTTGGGTTCGTATCAAAAAACTGGATCCGTAGACATATAGTTTGACGACTTTAGAGACCGTTGACTTTGGCACGCTTTTCGGTGCAAAACAGGTCCAACGGCGGACATCGTTTTTGCCGAAATTATCGTTTTGCCCCTGTGTCCAGAATTGGACTTAAGGACAGGCAATCCTAGCTAATTTGACTATTCTGAGAATAGTGGTACTGTTTATTTCAGCATTCGGAGACTTTTACATGTGTTGACTGATTGTGGCTCGTGAGTGGTATAGTGTTATTGGTTTCTCCAGCTAAGGACCTCAGGCAAGTGCACTTTCTGATTGCTTTCCGATTCATAGTAGTCTTTTCATTTCATGTCTATACATATATCTTGCTGCTTGTTGACACGCTCGTCACACGGAGTTGTCGGGAGGGGAAATATCTTAGTATACATGTGGACTACCCAGAAATATCCTATTATGTCTAATCTTGAAAGTTAGCCGCTGCGCACGATACGTGCAGTGTGCCTTATTTACCCCCTAGCCGTCCACATGTTGAAACAGATATTTCACACCACCTAGATAGATGTCTTTTATTAGTTTTTCCTTGTTTACTTCTCTACCGTGCTATGTCATCAGTTTCTTACTAGCTTTCATACTCCATATGCTATTTTCATGTCTTGTTAATTCTATTGTGTTTTGTATTGCCGTCGGTTTGTGTACTTGTTCCAATCCTGACTGGATAACCAAAATTTTTCAGGTTTAGCCGCGATCACTCTTAGCACTGGGAAGACTTGGGTTTGCTGAGGCCGACCTAGAAATAGAAAGCAATTGTATCAATTTCATTAACTGTAAATCTTCTATTTTTCTTTAATTATAAATGTTGTAATAAATGTAGAAATGTGAATGAGCAGCAAATGTTTTATTTTTGAGCATTTATTCTCTTGCGGGCTTGACAGCGTTCTACCGCCGACTCTGCGGCGTAGGCTGGCTTGGACACGTCTCGTATCCGAAAAGCGGGTGCGGGTCGTGACAGCCGGGTATACTCAAACACTGGCTCTCCTGGCGCCCCAAACAAAACTCTACCCCCTCGACAATCAATGCGGGCGTCGTGTCTACTCAGCCAGTCCATACCTAATACAATGTCGTAGTTCGGTAGTGGCATGACGAGTAGACTCACTCCCAACTCTCGGCCTCCCAATATGACGCTCCGCCTTCTGCAAACATCACTCACAAGGATGACCCCACCCCCGGTCATGATCTTGCAGGTCCTAGGCAATGGTTCAGAAACCAGACTGTGTCTAATAGCATACGAAACTGACACAAAGCTGTGGGAAGCCCCGAAATCAAAGAGTGCAAATACTGGAAGGGAGTTGAGAAGAACCGAACCTGCTATCAGCTCCCCTACAGCCTCTGCATTCTCAGCCGCCATGGCGAAAGCTCGCCCCTGCTGTCCACCTCGTGCCTGCTGCTGGTGCTGCCGGAACCTCTGCTGCTGGGTCTGCAGTGGCCCCCTCAGCTGGCCTGCTGGAGCCTTGGATCCACCTCCCTGCGCTCCACGTCCAAAAGCCCCAGGGCAATCCCTCAACTGGTGATCTCCCGCACCATAAAGTAGGCACTTGCCTAGCTTATTCCTGCACTCATGGATCATATGTCCCAGCTTTTTGCAGAAAGCATAAACGACTACCTGCTGCTGACGGGGTGCCTGCTGCCCTCTCTGCTGCTGGTGTTGCACCTGCTGAAAAGGTGCCCGACCCTGCTGCTGATACTGCTGTTGGTGCTGCTGATGATACTGCTGAACTGGCCTCTGTGGCTGCTGATGCTGGAAGTGAGGCCTCTTGGCCTACCCCTGACTGCTGCTACCACCCTGGAAGTCACGACCCCTTTTCTGCTTCAAGCCTAGGTCGTCTTCTGCCGCCATAGCCCCAGAAAATATCTCAGCAAATGTAGCGTTCCGATCGCTCTTAGTCAGCGACCGAACCTCTCTAATCAAGCCTCGACGAAACTTTCTCGCCTTCGTCTTCTCAGTCAAGTCATCTATAAAACGGGCCAGTCTACAAAACTCTCCAGCATACTCAGCTATAGTCTGGTTCCCCTGAACCAGACCCTCGAACTGTGCTTCGATACCTTCCAAGGCCACATCAGGAAAGAACTGCTCCTTAAACAGCTCCTTGAACTGGGCCCAAGTCTGGCCCTCAACTCCTACCCTGGGATCTGTCTGATACCACGCACGGGCTAAGTCCTGCATCTGACTGCCCGTCGCCTCGATCTGGAGTCGAGCTGGTATCTCCGCCAGTCGAAAGATCTCCTCGATATGCTCTATCCAGTCGTCTGTATAGTGGATGCCCTCCGTGCCGAAGAACTCTCTGGAATGCATCTTCTGAAAGTCCTGTATGTCCTTCTCCCTCCGACGGGGCTGCTGCTGGGCCCCCTGAGCAGTAATCATCTCGACTGTGGTGCGAACCAGCTGGTGTGCCTCATCAATCCCTTGACGAAAATCTGCAGTCTGCCTCGTCTGCTGCTGCTGGTGGGACTCCAGAATCCTCTCCATGAAGGAGAAGAGATGTGCATCATCTACCATCCCCGTAGGCGGAGGCTGCTGCGGTGGAAGGATCTCAGGAATCACAACGCTCGGCCTCCTGACTGGTGGAGGTGCTCCTCCAAAAGCTGCAGAGACACCGACTCCTGAGGGCTGCACTGGCCCTGTGGCACCGGGAGCTGGCTGCTGCTGAGGTCGAGAGGTGCTAGACCCCTCTCCAGCGTCTCCCAGTCCAGGGCGATGCGATCTCGTCTAAACCATCCTGGAGACAGATCAAACAAGAAATAATTACTGAGAATGAGTCGAAATATCAAAGGAGGATAATTTAAAATTCTAAGGAAGACAATAAGCAACAAAATAGATATACGGATTCTGATACGGAGTTTTTCCTAGTGTGATTGAGTACCTTCAAAATATACTAATTCCTACTGCAGGCTGCAGCGATATTCTAGTTCGAATACCACTACATTTCCAACCTAGACCTGCATGGGCCACTACTAAAAATGTGTCACGACCCGCACCCTAGAGTAAAGGCATGAGACGTGGGTATGTCCAGCCTACGCCGCAGTGTCGGCAGTAGAACGCTGTCCTAGGTAACAACATCTAACAGTTAAGGTAATAACAGTTATACTCCCCGAATGGGGGTGACATAACAGAATATATCTCAATCACATCTAAGGTAGAACAGGATAAAGATAGAATGATATAAAAGATGCAAGATCCAAATCCACAGGAAATACAATAGAGAGAAAGCTAAGTGTCTAGATAAACTCCACTAACATCCAGAAATAATACAGATCCAAATATATACAACTCAATCTCCAATACTATGAAATAAGATAAGATATCTATGGAGCAACAGTCTCTACAGCTAAGGGATCCGACTGGAAGTCCGGATCACAAGTGTCCTCTAAGGCTGTCCCATAGAAAGTATCTAAGCAGGCCTCCTCCTCGTCCTCTGTAAAATTTTCAACAGGTCCAATCAGGACGGGAACGAGCACATATCTCTCAAAACAGTTCATAACAGGTTAGGAGTATAAATCATGCAATAGAGTAAAATACAGAAAATGCTGAAAAGGAAGTACAGAAAAATTGGAGATATTTTGTAACTGAAAGTAAGTACATGATAAGTAATGACTGTAAGTGGCTAAGTGATTTAGAGTACAATATGGTTATGTAAACGGCTTTGGAGCGCATGAATACAACTAAGAAGCACATAAATACCTACTGGAGATAATGATCACATAACCAATTCTACACACCCCGCCCCAATCAATACACAAGGATCCATTCAAGTTACGTTATAGGCACATGAATACAGCTAAAGATATGTGAACTCATGTAATGAGTAGTACATGAGGCACGTGATAGTACATGAAGGCATATGAGAACATGTAAATACATGAACTAGTACG
Organism: Iris pallida; assembly: GCA_029216955.1. Lineage (NCBI taxonomy): Eukaryota > Viridiplantae > Streptophyta > Magnoliopsida > Asparagales > Iridaceae > Iris > Iris pallida. The sequence continues at coordinate 30,541 of JANAVB010031380.1, forward strand.
AGTACAAGGAGTACCTGATGCACATGATAAAGTACATGAACATGAAATACCCGATGCACCCGTAGAGGGATAAGATCTCAGGAAAGGATCCATATAGTAATAATCCGTGAAGATACGTGCAGCATCAAGTAAAGTAATCTAGAGCAAGAATATAGTCCAGACAGGTATGAAAAGATCAGAGAATATACTCGCCTGCTATCCGAATGTCCAAGATGAAAGTACTGTCCGAGGAGTGGTGTCTGGCTCATATTTAGAACAGTACAAGTCACAACAAGTCCAGAATGGTAATAAGATGTACTACAATGCATTCTACATGAATCTAGGTCAATCTAGACCAAAGTCAACTCTTGGTCAACTCTGGTCAACCCTATAAGTCAAACTAGGTCAACCAAGTCAAACCTAAGTCAAACAAGTCTATACTAGTCTAACTAGTCTATTCTAGGTCTAACAAGACTATACAAGTCTATCTAGACTCTACACTGGCAAACAGATACACCCATAGGCTAAGAGCCTAGGCTATAGGTTATTAGGCAATATCATGCCTATAACCAACCATAAAACACATAACACACGTCAATATATATATCTAAATATAACACATATTGATATAGCTATATAATATAATATAGAATACACATAAGCATATAGGTTACCTTTATGTATACTACACATACATGTATATCTAATATATAATAGTACACACACATAGATATAGGATATATATATATACATCACAAATATATATATACCTTCACATATATATAGAGAAAGGAAAGTGCAATGTGGTAGGGTGTGTGTGTGAGATACATGATAGGGTTGTGTGTTAGTGAGAGTGAGGGAAATCAGTGAACACATATAGTGTGTGTGAATGTTAAGGAAAACAGTGAAGTACTAAAGGGAAAAACAGTGGCTAAATTGGTTCATATGACAGTTACCATTGAAACAAAACAGTGAGCTAACCATATCCTGGAAATCAGTGAATACTAGAAAACAGTGAAGTATATGTTATCCTGAATCCAGTGAGCTAACAATGTATGTGGGCAACAGGAAAAACAGGAAAGAAAATCATCCCAGATTTTGGAACAATCACTCATTAATCAGTTTAACTTTGAAGCCCAAACACATTGACAACTAACCCAATCCTCAATGACAATTAACATCAATGAATACTCATTCATTCAATCTCAAGGATCAACATAATCTCAGGTTTAGCTATCAGTTCAGTTACAGTTAAAAGAAAGGATCACTTTAGGATATTAAGGGATGAATGAAACATTCCATTTACATCAGTCCTATAGCTTATTTGAAAACCAAATACTGCCAAAACCCCATTCCACACAATTTGAATCACATGACAGTTCACAAGAGTTAAAATCTCAGTTCTCAGCTATGGAAATAACATGTGATAGTATATTGAAACAATTATCAATTCGAAAAGGGAAAGGAAATCAGTTCTCATATTCCAGAACCTATTCCCTGTTATTGGGACCAATTCGACAGTTCAATACAAATCAGTGAACAAATTACAGTGAGCAGTAATCCCAATCCCATATTTGAATTCACAATGAAACAACTAATACAGTATGAAAGAAGGGAAGGGAAACCAAACTCAGTCATTTAAGAATGAATCTCAGTTCAGCAGATTTCGAAAACCAACACATTATAAAAAATCCCATTTTCAAACAAAAGCCCAAATTTGAATTGAAATATTTCAACAATATGAATCAACAAATATGTGGGAGTGAGTTAACAGTGGAAACATCAATAGAATAGGATTTAATGTTCAGAGATTTAGAGAAAAACAATGTATCAAAGCATGTATCAGTGAGCATGCCATTTAACCCAATTCGAAACCAATTTCACATCAATAACCTAACTAACATGTAAACTTAATCTAATATAGATTATACATCATATTTAGGATCTAATTAGCAAATTAAAACACAAATTAAACCATTTAAAACTGAATAAAAGAGGGAAACAAAATAGCACACTGACACGCACAGTGCACACCCGGTGCACGCACGACATCGTGTCCGACACGATACGAGGGGTCGTGAAACTTGACACACGTGGTGTCAGTCGATGCCCCATTGTGTGTGTCAAGTATCACGTGTCCTAGTGGCGTGTCCTGCGCGTAAAAGGCCCCGAGCAGCAGGGCAAGAAAATCTGCGCGCACGCGTGTGGTGCACCCCTTGTTCCCGTGTCTGTGGCGACTCGATACGACACCAATACGTGCTCAGAATACTAGAAACCCCTAAGCAAGGTTAAAACCTAAATTTCTATTCAATAGTTTTCCTAAAATCAGATCGAAATCCCCTTTGGGGCATTTCGTCGAACAGTGGGTATATTGGACTGATACGTGTCCAAATGGGACACGAATAGGACACAAAATCCTACAAAAATCTAGGGTTAGCTAGGAGACACCTAGATTTAGGCTAAAATGCAATAATAACAGCAATTACAATAGGTTTTGAAGGAGTTACCTATAGGTGTCAAATCCTCAAAAAAAACTCCAAAGAGGGGTGTTCCTCTTGATAGCCAAACTTCTCCAAATTGCTCCCAAGCTGAAATAATCTTCCATAAACAGCAAGAACAGGTGAATTAGAACCTAATGCAATTTGTTTGGATGGAAAAGGAATTAAATAGGATTTTCTAGGGATTATTGAAGTTGGGGACTCACCTCTTTCTCAACTTGCAAATATTTCTAATGGAGGCAAGCCCTAAATTCTAGGAGGGATTAAATAGGTAGGGAAATCCCTATGTGGCCGGCCATGGGCTGTTGGGCTAGGGTTAGGGCTCCACTAGTGTTGGGTTGGGCCTCTAAGGCTTAAGTCACAAGTCATGACTTGTGAAACCACAAGCCATTTTCTATTCAAATCAAATCCTAATTCCTCCTAATAAATTCTAATGAGTTAAATGTCACTAACTTAGGTCAAGCTAGGGTTCCATAACCTAACCAAATAGTCATGACCTAGGTTAGCTTCTAGGACAGTCTCCTAAGTCAACACTAGTCAAAGCCTAGAATAGCACCAAATCAAAATACTAAAAATCACTAAAAATTATAATAATTATAATTAATACCAATAATTCCAAAATAATTCCAAAATTTTAAAAATGACCAAAATACCCTCAAGCTAAAAATGTGGTAGTGACAATAAGGTACATAATATACATACCAGAGTAACAGTAAAAGAAAATATAAATGCAGAAGGGTAACTACCATAGCCTTTTAAGTGATAATTCAGTTGAGGACAATTATAATACCAGGCCCATCCGTACATGCAGTCACCCATGGCACCGTGCTGTGATATCGATGAACGACCGTGTAAACAATACAATAGCTCTACTACAGAGTCCACGGCCACGAGTAAAATAACCAAGTCCCAAATATGGAAGCATGATCACAAGTCTAGACGGTCGGATATTTCGGTAGAGTCTTCCCCTCTCCATGCTCTATAACTATCCAGTCAAGTCATGTCAAGTCAAGTAAAACTCAAGTATAAGTAACAAGTCACACATGCTAGTACAGAGTCCATAACCATGAATATCTTACGTTAGTCTCCGTATCATTAATTGTGTCAGTGTCCTGTGGTCTATCGTGTCAATGGAACACGAATAAAATGCAATGTCATGCCTAGTATCGGTACTTGATATCTGTAAACTGACATCAGCACCTGAATATTAATGTCAACTAATCACGCGTCCATAATATATATAAATAAATAATATATAAAGAAAATAAGAAAGTACTAAAACTTTGGCATGATACACTTGCATGTACTCTCCAAGTGTGCGTACTGCGGTACAACTTCGATATCCAAAAGGGAGGCTCTCAATTTTATATATTTTCCTATAAAAAAATTGCAGAAAAGAGGGATGGGTGCATGTTTACATGAGAAAAAGGATTTAGGAGAGATTTGGTTTTGGTTTGGTGGGATTTAATTGAGATTTGAATTTGTTTTGAATTAAAAAGGAAAGGAAAAGATTGAGTGAGATCTATTATTTCCAAATAACCTCCTCTCAATCTTTGTTTTGGATATTTACATATTCCACTATAGGTGGCTGTAATTAATAATTAATAAAAACCACTCTAAAATTATCCTATTATGCTAGTACAACCTATAATATGCTCTACCAATCCTAGTTGGACAAGTTTCGGGCCGGTACAATTTATTGAACCGAAATAGGCCATAAAAGTCTATTAAATGGGTCTTGTGTACCATTTGAAAGTAAATAGCACATGTGAACTCAGTTGAGTGGGACACTATTGACATGTGTGTAGTATGCTCAAAATAGATCAAAATTATATATTGTCAAAAAGTTTGGATCGAGTTTGGGCTTCAAATTGGAATTGAAAAAATATATCAAAATTACGACGAAGGCAAAAATGACCATTTTGACCCAAAAGTTGTGCAAAAAAAAAATAGTGTATGGAAACATGTTTGAGTGAGACATGATATGCCTACATGAAAGTGGACCCGTCTAAAACACGAATATAAAATTGGTTTCGAGAAATTGGCCAATGTTATGCTTCAAAAGTCAAAGCTACGACAAAGTGTATCTATAGTCATAAATGAAAATAAAATATGGTTTAATAAATAAAAATCATATAAATTAAATAAAAATAAATTCCCAAAAATCAACAGGCTTACATTATCGCAACAAAACTATGTACTGAATTTGTAACTATAATAATTTATCTGGAACCAACCAAATACTGAATTTGATTGTAACACAAGTTTGCATAAAAATTATATTATTTAGGTTATGATTACTTCTTCTTGAAGGGCCATTTTAAGCACGACCAATCTCAAATATTCTCATTGGGAACGAAATCCAGAAATTATTCTTCCATACCAAGAGGCTACGAGAGAACCGAAGTAAACTGCACAAAAACCAACTAGTCAAAATCGAAGACAAAGTACAACACAAATACAAACGATTTTTGACGTAAAAAATTCTTACAAATAATCACGAAACGATCAGAGTCCAACCCGAAAAAAGCCTTCACTAATGAATTAAAAGAATATACCCTCTACAAACTTCTCCAACGATCAAACCGAGTCACCGCAAGTACTCAATGTAACAAAAACAGATTACAAGAGATTTTAGACACAAATTCCCCTGTCTCTTCTTTAAAGGTTGCAAACTTGATAACTCTCACTCTTTGATCTTTCTCTCTAGTAGATTCTGACGTGGATTAGGATTAGGAACAACCTATTTTTTTGCCCCATAATCGTACACCTATCTGAACATTAATTTAGATCCAACGGTGTAAATAAAATACCCTTTAGGCCTTAGCCTTCTACAACGGTATATTGGCGATATACATCGGAATACCAAATCGGCGAGTCAAAAAGGTTCTGGAATGAACAAAAGTAGTTTTATCATTTTCGTCATACTGACGGTATACCTTTGACGGTAAGCAGCAATATATCGTTGAAGACTGCTATTTTTCAATTTTCTTTTCGAAGCTCGCTGAAATTCGCCTCCTTTGTTGTCTTCGACTCTCCGAATTTCTCAGACACCGGATGACACTCGTCGTACTCTGGAATATTCTCCGTGTAGATTGAAAATCTCATCCAACACCAACACTTTATTTGTGTGCTTTGCTCATGTTCAATTTAATATTTTGAAAACTCTATCTCCCACCCTTCTTAATCTTCAAATAATGTATATAATTTCAAAACAATCAAAATGTTATCAGTAATTAATCATCAGCCACGAAAAGTACTTTGAGATTTAGATATCAAAAGATAATCATATATCTTAGAAAGGTGTTGGGAACGCGGTGCGACCCGAATCGAAGTTGGCCATGAGGTACGATATTAAATTGGACCCATATGCCTTAAAAGAGAATTCTCATGTAAGGCCTGAACCAATTTTAATTATCTATACCTCATGATCCTACCTCCTACCTGATATAGGACTAAACAAATGGGCTATTTAATGGGTATATAAATGCAGTATATAAATTCGTAACTGACTCCTCAAACAAATAGGAGAAGCACTCCCGAATAGAATCCCTCACGATCCCACCTCCTACACCTTATGATCCCACCTTCCACCTTCGAAAGATAAAAAATATGGATTATTTAATGGGTATAGAAATACAGTACATAATTTCGTACCTGACTCCTCAAATAAATAAGAGAAGAGCTCCCGAATAGAATCCTCGCACTCCCAAGTCGATTTGCCAGTGAGTGATGCTTTCACGCAATACGGACTAGTCAAATCGTCTGTCCCCTCAACACCTTTTCGTTGCGACCGATGATCCCAACTGGTTGATCCTCATAAGACAGGCTCAGTCCTACCGTGATATCTGAATGATCAAGTACGTGACTAGGTGTGACACTCGTCTTACAGTATCGGTATTTATATACGGATACGTATTTTTGTACTGTATTTCGTATTTTCTTGGTTTTTAGAACGCTTTAAATTTTCTTCAACTTATAGATTTTCTTCTTGACCGACATATCGCCAGTATACCAGTGTATACTGATGGCATACCGCCCGGACAGATTTTCCATATTTTAGATATTTTTGATTTCAGATATTTTCATGAATAGTGTTTCCGATATTTTTGTAAATAGTATTTTTGATATTTTGATGAATAGTATTTAGATATTTTTGTGAATAATGTAGATACATCCTATTATCCAATGGATACTTGGTTTTCTTTGGATGGCTAGGATTGACTTAGATCTTCACATGGATCACCATCCAACGGTCATGATTAATTCCTCCTTCTATATATACCCTTTTAGTTTCTCTCTCCTCTATCTTTTCATTCTTTTCACTCTCTCTTTATTTCTTCTTCTCTTCTCTCCCCCTTAGAGCTTGCCAAGATCTTGGCCTTGAGGCCTAGAGTGTGGTTTCGTACCCCTCTTGGTGGTGGAGTGGAAGATTATGCTTGGAGCTTAACCTAGGCAAATACATCTTGCCAAATCTTGAATAATATGATTTTGTTGTCATTTTTGTTTGTTCTATTCTCTTCCTTGCATGATTTTAAGCCTCTTTAGAACTTGAAGTTTTTGGTTTTGATGGTTACATTTTTGTAAATCTAAGTTTTAAGACTTTTCTTATTTTCTAGGTTTTTATCCCTAAAAGTTTGTTATTTCCAAAATCTATTGGTCCTATGTTGTGGGGAATTTCGTTCTATCCAATTTTGGCTTTTGAACCGCTTGATTTCGACTTATTTTGAAGAAGTTATGTCATTTTGAGTTCATGGGTTCCCTATGCACTTCGGTGCTGATTTTGGGGAAGATGAACAGGCCTTCTGCGCACTACCTGCGCTTCTGTGCACTACTCTGCACGCAGGCCTCCTGCGCACTATCTGTACTTCTGTGCACTACTCTGCACGCAGGCCTCCTGTGCACTACCTGTGCTTCTGTGCACTACTCTGCGCACAGGCTTCCTGTGCACTTTCCTGCACTTGGCCATTTTTGTCTGTTTAAGCTGTTTTGTAGCTAGAATTTTGTAAAACTTAAAACATAAAAGTTGTAGATCTTTGTCTTGGTTTTAAGAATCTTCTTGTTTTATTTTAATTGGAGTTCATATGCGACTGATTGTTTTAATCACAGTTTTTTTTATCTTCTTTACATGTTTTCTATATTTAACCTAAAATTCGACGACCCAACTTGATAACTTGTTAATATTGAACTTTACTTGAATATGACAACATGATCTCATCTTGATGATCTTGTATAGTTAGATAATAATTGTACACTCTATATACACTTGACACTAGCACATGTTCAATTATTATTCTATGTCATGTGCTTACTTTTATTTATTCTTTCTCACATGCCATAATATGTCTTTCCTTTCGATTCTTTCTTATATGCTATGCTATGCATTGCTATGTCTTTCCAGATTTATTATACTCTACAGTCTATGCCATGTCTAGTATTTCTTTGTTATGACCTGTCATGGAGCACTCATGTTATATGTCTTCTTTGCTTACTAGATAGTGACCCGTCGTGGTGTACTCTTGTATATGTCTTCTTTATTTATTAGATAGTGGCCCGTCGTGGCACACTCATGTTACATGTCTTCTTTTCTTACTAGATAGTGACTCGTCGTGGTACACTTTTGTATATCTCTTTCCTTGCTTACATGATAGTGGCCTGTCGAGGCGCACTCCTAACCAGTACTCTTGACATAATAAGTAAACTCGACATGACATGTGAAATCTTGATTGCTATTACGACAACCAATCCTGACTTGTTAAGTGTAACTCTTGTCTGGACACCGTGGTTGATTTTTCTGATTGTGATTGTACAAGCTACCTGTCTCGTCTTGCATCATATTTAGGACATTAATTCCTGGTTACCACGGTCAGGGATTCATAATGAATCTGACTAGGTTAAACGACTAGATTGATCAAGTAGTTCATATAGAGAGATTTTCCAGTTACAGGCGATCCTGTTATCCCGGCCATACCAGTGGACTTGTAGCTTGCCGTCGAGTAGGGCATATTTCCAGCACACTATCATGTGTTGCACTCTAAGTCACTTAATAATTCTTGATAACTCTTGTAACTCTTGTAACCTCATCTGGATAACCTAGATAGTCTGCAGGGCTTGTGACTGCGAGAAATATCTCAACTGTATCTTGTTAGTAATTAGGATTGTGATAACCCTAGTTAGCTAATGTATAAAGCCGTACTCATTGCTTGGCCGTGATTGTTGTATGGAGTCCAGTCTAGTCTAGTTTTGTCTAGGAAGTGTCTGGATTTGTTTATTTCAGTATATCATTGTTTATGCTTTACTTTTGTCGGTAAATGATTAGAGACTAATTTCTGTTCAGGATAAGGGTTACAATCTCGGTCCTTGTTTGGTTTACGGGTTATAACTTGGGTTCCGGAATAGTTCCTAAGTCATCTTATCATTTATCGTTCTATATAGTTATGTAACATGCTCAAAATGTCCCAGTTATTTAACATGCTCATATGTCCCAGTTATTTAACATGCTCACATGTTCCAGTTATCTCACATGTACCATTTCTCTTACATTGTTCAGTTTGTTTCACATGTTCACATGCTTTTGTTTAATTTATATGTCCATATTTTACTTTATGTCACATATTATTTACTCTATGCTCCATGTTGTTTTGCTTATTGTCTTTTCTATTATCGGGATAAGTGCACTGGTAGTGCACTGTAATGCCTGTGTTCATATTACGTATTTTGGGATATGTATACGTATTTTATTCTGTATTGCATGATTTCTTGTTTAGTTTTCTTTATAGCTTGGCTTGGTTTATTCTTGGCCCGGGTTGGCTTGGTTCGGCTTGGCTCGGTTTTCTTTGGTTCAATATGAACCAATGTGAATCCCTACCTACCACCACCATTGTATTTATTAATCCATTCTCTCTATTCTCTCTCTTCATTAATCATCTTCTTCTTTCCCATTACTTCCTTACCTACCAGAGAGAGAAGAGAGAGGTCTAGACAAGTGCAACTTGCTTCATGGAGGAACTCTGATTTTATTACTTCATTCTCTTTCTTACAGTATTTTAACTCACTTTAGTTCTTGGCATTTCCATTTTTCTTGGCTAGATTCTTGTAGATCTAGGTTTGCATTATTTTCGGATTTCTTGGGTTTTGATCTACTAAATCTTGTTATTTTCGAGTTTTGATGGTTCCATGTTGTAGAGAATTTCGTTCTACCCCATTTTGACCTATGGAAGTTCGGATTTAGGCTCCGGATGATGGAGTTATGGAGCTTGAGGACTTGGCTCTCATGGTGTTCTTCTTCTCTGAAATTTTGGAGAAGATGAACAGTGCTTGACTTGACCGCATGAATATTCATGCGGCAAGTGTTTTCTTCAGCCGCATGGCTGGAAGTACTTGAGCCGCATGAGGGCCGAACTCATCTGGCCGCATAACTCACTCAATTCCTAGCCGCATAAGTTCTGAACTCTGCAGCCGCATGCGCCATTCCCGCTGGCCGCATGAGACTTGCTTGACCCAGCCGCATGAGGACTTCACCCTGAGCCGCATGAACTCAACACTCGCGAGCCGCATATGCACACTTGCTCCCAGCCGCATAGGCATTACTCCCCGCAGCCGCATGAGTACTCTTCCCTTCTGAGCCGCATATGGTTCCCTTCCCCTGCAGCTGCATGGGTTGCTTCTTCTCGAGCCGTATGGAACCACACTTCCCCCCCCGGCCGTATGTACCTGATTGGCCAGCTAGCCGCATAAGACCCATTCCCCCAGCCGCATGAGTTTTCTATCTTCCTGACCGCATGCGCCCCCTTGTCTTAGCCGCATGGGATCCAGTGACCCTGGCCGCATGCGCTCTTCTAATTGGGCCGCATAAGTCTACCCTTTCCTGACCGCATATGACTTAGCCGCATGGCTCTTCTATAGCCCTGAATATTGATATTTTATTAGATATTTTACGTCTATTTTATATCCTTACGCCTTTTGTCATGAACTTGATAATCATGGACTTGTTTAATATGTTTGGAAATGATACCTGAGCATGACACGATAGTGACCCGTAGTGGTGCACACTTGACATGATAAACCTGACATGACCTGATAGTGGCCCGTCGTGGCGCACTCCTGACAAGAACACTTGACATGATAAACCTGGCATAATTATCTTGAACAGCTGTTACGACGGCTACCTGACATGACATGACCTGACAAGAATGAACATCCTGGACACCGTGGGCGATTGTGCTTGTACAATTAATCCAGTCCTGTCTTGCATCATGTCTAGGAGGGGACTCCTGAGTACCACGGTCAGGAGTACCTACTAAAATGGACTAAGGCTAATAACTAGATTAATACAGTAGTCATGAAGAGATCTCCCAGCTACAGGCAATCCCGTTACCTGGGCGCGCTTGGGATCTGTAGCCTGCCGTCGAGTAGGGCACATTTCCAGCACACTGTCATGTGTTGCACCCTTCAAGCTACCTAAGGGTACACGCATTTCCTGGACGATGTACCCACCCGAATTCAACCCCTAATTTCGACCTGGGTAACCTGGATGGTCTGCAGGGCTTGTGGCTGTAGAATAATCTCACTGCATCTTGTTAGTAATTAGGCTTGTGACAACCCTAGTTAGTTAAAGTATCAAGCCGTAATTCTTGCTTGGCCGTAAAATGATTGGATGGAGTCTAACCGGTCTAGTCTTGCCCTGATCTTGTTCCAGATTATTGAATGACCAGAATGCTTGTAGTTATTTTACCGATAAATGGTGAGAATTCCAAGTTCTGTTCAGACGAAGGATTACAACCCCGGTCCTTGTTTGGTTTACGGGTTGTAACCTGGTTCTCTGAATAGTCCCATGGTTATCTCGTCGTATATCATCCTGATGTATTTTCTTATTTCCAGTCCTTACTTTTATTTATATTTTGTGCTGATTGCTGGTTTTAGTTCCTAAGTGAAGCTTTCTTTGTGGCACTTGCTCTTTCTGGGATCTGACCCAGCTGGTTTTGTATGGCCAGATTTCGGAGCAGCTCCAGAGGATCTACCGACCTTCCAGCCCGATGGTGGCCACTAGACGGAACCCTGGCAACGAGTGGGTTTATTTTTGATCTCCTACTTTATTGTAAAAATATTCTTTTGAGGCGTTTAGCCGACGAGCACCTGTTTAGCTTGATTGCACTTACTTATTGTCTGCCTACGGGCTGTAACATGATTGACAGATCCTAGGGTTGATCATGTATGACTAAACTCTTGCTAGTCCTCATATTTTGCAACGACTAGCTTCATGATCAGCTGAATATATAATATTTGGGACGCCTTATTATTGTATATTTAATGATCATACATCTTGTAACATTTACTTACTTGCTGGTGATTGAGACACTAGGCTTGTTCATGACCATAGGAGACTGTTGGCTTGTAGTTAAACCCTCATGTATCTAGACAGCCGTGACCGTATAGCGAGATGGAATCTATTTCAATATACGTAGCTGGCTATGTCTGCCCCCGCTCTCCAGTATTCTGGTTCTGGGGCGTGACATGGTTTAAGTGGTGGCCCATGCAGGTCTTGAAAATCAAGATATGTGAGGGTTTACCGGATAGATGTCTCAATCAGTATTCGTCCTTGATCTCTGCTCGTATCTTCTGAATCCCTGGATTTTTGTCCTGATCATGTGCTTGTATCGTTGATCTGTCCTGGTCCTTCCTTATTGTTCCCTATGTCGTCTTCTTCAGCGGCATTGTTCGTGGTCCTACCGACCAGCAAGGCGGAGCACCTCCCGCGGACCAGCAGCAGCCCGGAGATCAAGTCCAGCACTCTGGAGTAGCCTCCAGAGTCGAGCCTATTGGAGAGCCACCAGTCCAGCCAGTCCAGCCTACCGAGCCTGATGATGGCACATTAGTAGGACTCGTCAGGACCTTGATAGCTTCTCAAGATCGTCGTGGAGATGCCTTGTAACAGGCAGTGACGGATGCTTTGACCAGAGGAGGTCATCAGGGTAACAGCGCGGCCAACAGCTTCAAGCGCTTGAATCCTCCATTCTTCGACGGTAGTGAAGATGCTATTGCGGCAAATGCATGGCTTCAGGACACTGAGGTGATTCTCGAGGCAGCCAGGACCCCAGAGAACGAGAAGGTGGCAGTTGTGCGCCTGCAGTTGTTAGATCTTGCCCGCAGCTGGTGGGCAGCTCAGGCCGTTGGATTAGCAGCACCTATTGCTTGGGCGGTGTTCAGAGAGAGATTCCAGACCAAGTATTTTGATGTCGTGGCTCGGTATGATCTGCAGACCCGGTTCACCAATCTGAAGCAAGGAGGCAGGACGGTCGATGGATATGCGGCCGAGTTTTCGAGACTCAGTCGGTTTGCTCCCACTTTGGTGGCAACCAAGTATGATAGAGCCCAGCGATTCCAGCAGGGGCTTCACCTAGAGATCTTATTGGCAGTTGAGCAGTTTGAGCATCAGACTTTTGATGCAGTCTTGAGAGCAGCCCGGAGGCATGAGTATACCTCCCAGAGGATCGTGGATAGGGCCGGGGGTCGAAAGAGATCTCACGGCCAGATGAATCAGTCTTCAGCCCTAGCCCCGGCAGCCAGGGCTTTGACTATTGGAGCTCCGAGGCGAGCGGCCTCCGTGACGTCGGTTCAGCATTCAACTCCAACGCACCCTCAGCAGCAGCAGAAGCAGAAGCAGAAGCAGTCTTCCGCAGTGGGATGTTCTCATTGTGGGAAGCCAGGCCACATAGTGGCAGAATGTCGCAGGGCGCAAGGATTGTGTCTGGCCTGTGGAGCACCAGACTATAGGGTTGGATCCTGCCCGAACAGGGATAGTTCATCATCGTCCAACCTTTCTAGTTCTTCGGTGAGGGGACCAGCCCCAGTTCCAGTCCAGCAGCAGCAGTACCCATTGTCGAGGCCCTTGCCGCCTCAGTCCCAGATGTTCCAGCAGCAGAACCCCCAGCAGCATGCACAAGCCCAAGCCTTGAGTCAGAGCAGGCAGCGAGGATTCCAGCAGAGGGGACCAGCACCCCGAGGGCATGGTCATGCTATGGTGATGACCGCAGAGGAGGGATTGGCACCAAGAGAGGTAGTGGCAGGTACTATTCTCATCAACTCCTTTCCAGCTTCAGCTTTATTTGATTCTGGTACATCGCATTCTTTTATGTCTGTACGATTCATGACATGGGTAGGATTGGAGCCCGAGTCATTATCAGTAAGGCTTAATATACTTACTGGTAACGGACTTGTGGGAGTAGATAGAGTGTTTTCCTCGTGTCGGATCGTAGTTAGCGGTAGAGAGTTCCCCGCTAGATTGATAGAATTCCCGATGGCCGATTATGATGTGGTCTTAGGGATGGACTGGTTGAGGAACCAGTATGCTAGAATATACTGCCACATTGGCAGGGTTGTTTTTAGCATTCCAGGCGAGCCAGAGTTTTCCTTTTCCCGAGGTGAAGTTGAGCCTTCTCCTCAGATATTGCGGATGGCAGTAGCAGCAGTGCAGTTGCCCAGGATAGTGGATGAGTTCCCAGATGTTTTCCCAGAAGATCTACCAGGTATGCCTCCAGAACGGGAGATCGAGTTCACTATAGACTTGATTCCCGGGACAGCACCAGTATCAGAGCGAGTCTACAGAATGGCGCCGTCAGAATTGGAGATCTTGTACAAGATGATTAAAGAACTTCGAGCCAAGGGATTCATTCGTGCTAGTGGATCGTCTTGGGGAGCCCCGATGCTTCTTGTAAAAAAGAAGGATGGTACGTCCAGGTTATGTGTTGATTATCATACCTTGAACTCAGTGACAATCAAGAACAGATACCCTCTTCCGAGGATAGATGACTTGTTTGATCAACTCAAGGGGGCTTCAGTATTCTCGAAGATTGATTTGCTCTCAGGTTATCATCAGATCAGAGTCAGAGAGCAGTACATCCCGAAGACAGCTTTTAGATCAAGATATGGGCATTGGGAGTTCCTTGTTATGCCTTTTGGAGCAACCAATGCGCTGGCAGTATTCATGGACCTCATGAATCGCATCTTTATGCCTTATTTGGATCAGTTTGTGATTGTGTTCTTGGACGACATCCTGGTCTACAGCAAGAGTGAGGCGGAGCATGAGCAGCATCTCCGTGTGGTTCTTCAGATTCTCAGGGAGCACCAGTTATATGCCAAGTTCAGTAAATGTGAGTTCTGGCTTGATCGTATTTCGTACTTGGGTTATATCATCACCAGAGGAGGAGTAAAAGTCGATCCCCAGAAGATTGTGGCTATTGAGTCGTGGCCGGTGTCCAGCACAGTTGCAGAAGTTTGCAGTTTCCTTGGATTGGCCGGCTATTACCGGCGGTTTGTATCAGATTTTGCTCGGATATCAGTGCCGTTGACCCAGTTGACTCGCAAGGATGCACAGTTTGCTTGGACAGCGGAGTGTCAGAGTTCTTTTGAGCAGTTGAAGCGAGGCCTGATAACAGCTCCTATTCTCACGCTTCCAGATGGGACCGGAGGATTCTCAGTGTATTGTGATGTTTCAGGCAGAGGTTTAGGATGTGTTCTGATGCAGCATGGGAAGGTAATAGCTTATGCGTTACGACAACTTCGTAATCATGAGAGAAATTACCCAACCCATGACTTGGAGCTGGCAGCAGTGGTGTTTGCGCTTAAGTTATGGAGGCACTACTTGTATGGAGACAGGGTGGAGATTTTCACCGACCACAAGAGCCTGAAGTATGTTTTCACCCAGAAGGATCTTAACATGCGTCAGAGAAGATGGCTGAAGCTTCTTGTTGATTATGATGTCAACTTGCAGTATCATCCCGGGAAGGCCAATATTGTTGCGGATGCATTGAGCAGGAGAGCGGGAGTTTATTTTCTAACAGCACAGCCAGAGCTGTTAGCAGATCTTCAGAAGATGAGTATAGAAGTTGTTCTCCCTTCCAGTGTGGCATTGATGGCCAGCATACAAGTACAATCCACTATAGTCGAGAGGATCTGGATGGCGCAGTCGGCAGATTCCAAGCTTCAGCGACTCAGAGCAGAGTGTGAGGCAGGACGAAGACCAGAGTTATGCATTCATGAGGATGGTACACTTCGACATGGGAAGCATCTTTGTGTACCCAGTGGAGATATCAGGCAGGAGATCATGTCAGAGGCGCACAGTTCTCAGTATTCTATCCATCCTGGCAGTACGAAGATGTACCGTGATATCCGTCAGCACTTCTGGTGGAATGGTATGAAGCGGGAGATAGCTCGGTTTGTCTCTCGGTGTTTGGTTTGCCAACAAGTTAAAGCTGAACATCAGAGACCGGCTGGACTTCTTCAGCCTTTGCCGATTCCAGAATGGAAGTGGGAGCATGTGACCATGGATTTCGTGACCGGATTACCTAGATCCCCAGCTGGTAGAGATGCTATCTGGGTTATAGTTGATCGGCTCACGAAGGTGGCTCACTTTCTTTCATTCAGAGTTGGTCAGTCGACGGCTCAGCTAGCGAAGATGTACCTCAGGCAGATTGTCAGGTTACACGGTGTGCCAGTCAGTATCACCTCGGACCGAGATTCTAGGTTTACGTCGCACTTTTGGCGTAGCTTGCAAGAGAGTTTGGAAACTCGTCTCCAGTTCAGTTCAGCATATCACCCACAGACAGATGGCCAGTCGGAGCGCACGATCCAGACTCTTGAAGACATATTGTGGTCTTGCACACTTGACTTCGGTGGTTCATGGGAAGATCACTTGCACCTGGTAGAATTCTCGTACAATAACAGTTTCCAGGCCAGTATCCAGATGGCACCGTTCGAGGCACTGTATGGTAGGAAGTACAGATCTCCGCTAGCCTGGGATGATGTTGGGGAGAGATAAATGTTTGGTCCAGAAATGATCGCTCAGACAGTTGAGGTGGTCAGGAGAGTCCGAGATCATCTTAGAGTTGCCCAAGATCGTCAGCGCCATTGGGCCGATTCTCATCGGCGTCCTCTCGAGTTTTCGGTCGGCGATCATGTATTCCTGAGGATTTCGTCTAACCGTGGCGTCATTCGTTTCGGCGTCCGGAGAAAGCTTAGTCCTAGGTATATAGGACCGTTCGACATTCTGGAGCGAGTAGGAGATGTATCCTATCGTCTCGCTCTTCCGTCGTCGCTAAGCGAGCTGCATGACATGTTCCATGTATCCCAATTACGACGGTATATTCCAGACCCGAGCCACATCCTGGATCATTCGGAATTGGTTGTTGGTACCAACCTTTCGTATGAGAAGAAGCCCGTGTCTATATTGGACCGGAGAGAGAAGATACTCAAGAACAAGACTATTAAGTTAGTCCGAGTTGCTTGGGGTCATCACTCTTTGGGTGAGTCAACGTGGGAGCGTGAGGACGATATCCGATCGCGATATCCCGACTTGTTTGACTCGTGAGGTATAATGTCTTTCTTATGCCTCATGCCTTCGATTCCTTGCTTGCATGATTGATTGCTTGATTGATTGTCTAGTATAGCTTGCCTTTGATTAGTGTAGCTTATTCTTGTCTCTCTAGCCTCTTAATTATATTTTGAGGACGGAATTCTTTTAAGGTGGGTAGAGTTGTAATGTCTGTGTTCGTATTACGTATTTTGGGATATGTATACGTATTTTATTCTGTATTGCATGATTTTTTGTTTAGTTTTCTTCATGGCTTGGCTTGGTTTATTCTTGGCCCGGGTTGGCTTGGTTCGGCTTGGCTCGGTTTTCTTTGGTTCAATATGAACCAATGTGAACCCCTACCTACCACCACCATTGTATTTATTAATCCATTCTCTCTATTCTCTCTCTTCATTAATCATCTTCTTCTTTCCCATTACTTCCTTACCTACCAGAGAGAGAAGAGAGAGGTCTAGGCAAGTACAACTTGCTTCATGGAGGAACTCTGATTTTATTACTTCATTCTCTTTCTTACAGCATTTTAACTCACTTTAGTTCTTGGCAATTCCATTTTTCTTGGCTAGATACTTGTAGATCTAAGTTTGCATTATTTTCGGATTTTTTGGGTTTTGATCTACTAAATTTTGTTATTTTCGAGTTTTGATGGTTCCATGTTGTAGAGAATTTCGTTCTACCCTATTTTGACCTATAGAAATTCGGATTTAGGCTCCGGATGATGGAGTTATGGAGCTTGAGGACTTGGCTCTCATGGTGTTCTTCTTCTCTGAAATTTTGGAGAAGATGAACAGTGCTTGACTTGACCGCATGAATATTCATGCGGCAAGTGTTCTCTTCAGCCGCATGGCTGGAAGTACTTGAGCCGCATGAGGGCCTAACTCATCTGGCCGTATAACTCACTCAATTTCCAGCTGCATAAGTTCTGAACTCTGCAGCCGCATGCGCCATTCCCGCTGGCCTTATGAGACTTGCTTGACCCAGCCGCATGAGGACTTCACCCTGAGCCGCATGAACTCAACACTCGCGAGCCGCATATGCACACTTGCTCCCAGCCGCATAGGCATTACTCCCCGCAGCCGCATGAGTACTCTTTCCTTCTGAGCCGCATATGGTTCCCTTCCCCTGCAGCCGCATGGGTTGCTTCTTCTCGAGCCGTATGGAACCACACTTCCCCCCCCGGCCGCATGTACCTGATTGGCCAGCTAGCCGCATAAGACCCATTCCTCCAGCCGCATGAGTTTTCTATCTTCCTGACCGCATGCGCCCCCTTGTCTTAGCCGCATGGGATCCAGTGACCCTGGCCGCATGCGCTCTTCTAATTGGGCCGCATAAGTCTACCCTTTCCTGACCGCATATGACTTAGCCGCATGGCTCTTCTATAGCCCTGAATATTGATATTTTATTAGATATTTTACGTCTATTTTATATCCTTACGCCTTTTGTCATGAACTTGATAATCATGGACTTGTTTAATATGTTTGGAAATGATACCTGAGCATGACACGATAGTGACCCGTAGTGGTGCACACTTGACATGATAAACCTGACATGACCTGATAGTGGCCCGTCGTGGCGCACTCCTGACAAGAACACTTGACATGATAAACCTGGCATAATTATCTTGAACAGCTGTTGTGACGGCTACCTGACATGACATGACCTGACAAGAATGAACATCCTGGACACCGTGGGCGATTGTGCTTGTACAAATAATCCAGTCCTGTCTTGCATCATGTCTAGGAGGGGACTCCTGAGTACCACGGTCAGGAGTACCTACTAAAATGGACTAAGGCTAATAACTAGATTAATACAGTAGTCATGAAGAGATCTCCCAGCTACAGGCAATCCCGTTACCTGGGCGCGCTTGGGATCTGTAGCCTGCCGTCGAGTAGGGCACATTTCCAGCACACTGTCATGTGTTGCACCCTTCAAGCTACCTAAGGGTACACGTATTTCCTGGACGGTGTACCCACCCGAATTCAACCCCTAATTTCGACCTGGGTAACCTGGATGGTCTGCAGGGCTTGTGGCTGTGGAATAATCTCACTGCATCTTGTTAGTAATTAGGCTTATGACAACCCTAGTTAGTTAAAGTATCAAGCCGTAATTCTTGCTTGGCCGTGAAATGATTGGATGGAGTCTAACCGGTCTAGTCTTGCCCTGATCTTGTTCCAGATTATTGAATGACCAGAATGCTTGTAGTTATTTTACCGATAAATGGTGAGAATTCCAAGTTTTGTTCAGACGAAGGGTTACAACCCCGGTCCTTGTTTGGTTTACGGGTTGTAACCTGGTTCTCTGAATAGTCCCATGGTTATCTCGTCGTATATCATCCTGATGTATTTTCTTATTTCCAGTCCTTACTTTTATTTATATTTTGTGCTGATTGCTGGTT
Source organism: Iris pallida (assembly GCA_029216955.1). Classification (NCBI taxonomy): domain Eukaryota; kingdom Viridiplantae; phylum Streptophyta; class Magnoliopsida; order Asparagales; family Iridaceae; genus Iris; species Iris pallida. Next base: position 49,778 of record JANAVB010031380.1, read on the forward strand.
TTAGTTCCTAAGTGAAGCTTCCTTTGTGACACTTACTCTTTCTGGGATCTGACCCAGCTGGTTTTGTATGGCCAGATTTCGGAGCAGCTCCAAAGGATCTACCGACCTTCCAGCCAGATGGTGGCCACTAGACGGAACCCTGACAACGAGTGGGTTTATTTTTGATCTTCCACTTTATTGTAAAAATATTCTTTTGAGGCGTTTAGCCGACGAGTACCTGTTTAGCTCGATTGCACTTACTTACTGTCTGCCTACGGGCTGTAACATGATTGACAGATCCTAGGGTTGATCATGTATGACTAAACTCTTGCTAGTCCTCACATTTTGTAACGACTAGCTTCATGATCAGCTGAATATGTAATATTTGGGACGCCTTATTATTGTATATTTAATGATCATACATCTTGTAACATTTACTTACTTGCTGGTGATTGAGACACTAGGCTTGTTCATGACCATAGGAGACCGTTGGCTTGTAGTTAAACCCTCATGTATCTAGACAGCCGTGACCGTATAGCGAGATGGAATCCATTTCAATATACGTAGCTGGCTATGTCTGCCCCCGCTCTCCAGTATTCTGGTTCTGGGGCGTGACATGCACGAGTCTCGATCCATATTTACTTGTTTCTGTCTCTATCCATTGATATGTTAGTTATTGCTAGTTTTAGTTCATAGTTTGGCTTCCTTTGTGGTACTTGCTATTGGGGGTCTGACCCTACTGGTTTTGTTTGGCCAGATCTGATAGAGAAGTCCAGAGGATCTTTCGTACCATCTACTTGACGGTGACTACCCGGAGCACCAGAGTACCTTAGTGGGTTTTCCTATATCATTCTCTATGTACATTATTCTTTTGTGGCGTTTAGCCTCCGAGCACGTGTTTAGCTCGTGTTTTGGATCTTGACATTTAGCCTACGGGCCTAAACATGATTTGCGTATTCTAGACTATAGCTAGAGCTTATCATGTATGACTATTACTCTTTCTAGTTCTTCACTTTGTGTTACTAGCTTCATGATCATCCATGTATATATAGTTTGTGATGCTTTACTATTTTATGTCTGATGATCATACTTCTTGTACCTTGCATATTTGTTTGTGATTGAGATACCTAGGATTGAATGTCAGATTGTAGTAGTAACCCCCATGTCTATACAACTTATACGTTATTTTGGTGTACTGGAGTACTTTAGAATACGTAGCTGGCCTGGTCCATCCATACTTGCCAGTATTTTGGTATTGGGGCGTGACACTAGGGTCAGCCACGTACCTCCTTAACTGCAACACGTGGAATACATCATGCATGCCTTCTAGCGAAGGAGGCAATACAAGTCTGTAAACCACCTCCCCATCCGCTCTAAGATATCAAATGGTCCGATATACCTCAGACTAAGCTTGCCTCTTGCCCCAAAGCGGATAGTACCCCGGGTAGGCAAGATCTTCAAGAACACATGATTGCCTTTCTTGAACTCCAATGGGCGACGATGTGCATTTGTCCAATACTTCTGTCTGTCCTACGCTACCCGAAGGTGACCCTGAATCTGCTTCACCTTCTCAATTGTACTGGTCACTAGCTCTGGTCCCAAAATCTATCTCTCGTCGACATCAGTCCAACATACTGGAGATCAATACTTTTCCTATAAAATTGCCTCGAAGGGCGTCATCTGAATGCTGGCCTGATAACTGTTATTGTACGAAAATTCCACCAGATGTAGGTGTTCCGCCCATGATCCCCTAAAGTCAAGCATTTAGGCCCTGAGCATATCCTCCAATGTCTGAATCGTCCATTCTGACTGGCCATTCGTCTATGGGTGGTATGAAGTGCTGAACTTCAGTCGAGTGCTGAGACTCTCTTGCATACTTCTCCAAGAATGAGATGTGAACCTCGAGTCTCGATCCGACACAATGCTAACTGGCACTCCATGCAATAGTACAATCTGTTTCATGTATATATCAGCCAAAATCTTTATCGATTATCCAACTTTGAAGGGCAAAAAGTGCATCGACTTGGCGAGTCGGTCCATGATCACCCAGACTATGTCCTTCCTACTAGGGATCCTCGGGAATCCAGTAACAAAGTCCATCGTAATATGTTCCCACTTCCACTCAGGAATGAGAAGCGACTGCAATAGTCCTGTCGACCTCTGATGTTCGGCCTTGAATTACTGACAGACCAAATATCTTGCCATAAATCTAGCAATCTCCCTCTGGGATTATACGTCCATACCACCTTCCTTCTATCATCAGTCCTATGGTTCTCATTCCTCACAAGGATCTAGATCACGATTTCAACTATAAGCTACTCTAATTTGGGGCTACTACTTTAACCTCAAAGCACAGATCCAACCGGGTAAAATACGTCGTCCAATCTCCCCTGAATTATTTTCTTAAATTAATATACTCAAGGTCAATCATCCTCGTGACCCTCAACTTGTAACGCCCCAGTCCCAAAATATTTAGGACTAAGTACGTAGACAATCCAACTGCATACATATATACGAAGTATACTCCAATATATAGACACCTCGTATGTATACATAAGGTGTAAAATGCAGTAAACCAAGAGTAATCTAATCTCATCCACAAAATAAAAGAATAAAAGATATCATATAATCAACTATAAAAATATTTTGTACAATATGTTGGGTGGAGACAAATCTACTACCAACAAGTAAGGGAAGAAATACATTGAAAATAAAATGATTTATCGAGAGTAGCAAAGAAAGATCCAAGACACGTCATCTCCGAATGAATAGAGAAGATCACGACCTCGGCTAGAATATCTGCGGAAGACAAGAACACACACCTGGAGAGATAACCAGGTCCTCAGAGGGACATAACAAAATACATAGTATCATGCCATAATACTGAATATAAACTGCTCAATAAATAAATCAATTGGAACATAACATGGTCCAATACACACCATTGAATTAGCGTACCATCTCCCCAACCAAACAAGGACACGAGATGGCATACTAACCCACGATGAAGTGTCTTTCCAAGCCATGAATCCAATATGGTATCTGGACCACAACAAGGTTCAATACCTTCTCATCGGAGCAGTGAGCCACACCTACAACCAAACAAGGACAAGATGTGGAAAACTAGTCCGCGACAAGTTACTATTCCAAGCCACGGTCAGATACAAGTACCCAAACCAAGAGTACTCATACCTAACGGATAAGGGAGCCTAACCGTTCTAAGTGAATGCAGTTTTAAGAACATCCTTCAACGCATGGGCCCTGGCTAAAATAGGATCGACATGGTCCCCCCCTTGGGGCACCAGAGGCCCAATCAATAAGAGCATAACGTTTCACAGAACGTCGGTGGCCGTCAATAATCATAGGTAATGTCACCCGCGGCGGAGCTCACGGGTTACAAAAGGTAAAGTGTATAGTAGCCCATACGCTAAGGAAATGTCCTTCCCGCCCAATGCCTACTATGTTGTATCCATAACATAGAACCTCTATTAACCGCTAAGTCAAACTAATCATGCAAACTTCTATTAGCGGTTAATCCTATCGTACGGCTTATACGTACCGGTGGCCAGCCAGTCACGCATGTTCGAGTTCTACATGCGACTCGTAACTCTGTGGTACAAATGTGTCAAGGCCTATGAATGCAACACACAAAGGGTCATCCCTTAATTCTAAGTTCAATGTGTATAAAAATAGTACATAGCAGGAAATAGAACTGACAGTAAAATTCTATCTAATCATGCCATGTAACACTGTTTATTTTGCATAAAGTAAAAAATAAGTAAATGCATGAAATATGAGCTAAAATAAATAGACAACTAATGGCAAGGTATCTTGCCTAGTAACGACGCCTGGTGTGCTACGATGATCAATGTGGCACAAAATATGACTTTGATGTTACCACTACGCAAGACAGTCTCCGATGGTGGCACGGACTGTTCCATTGGGGCCAGAATGGCCAGATTAGTTAAGGTCGACATAAGGTAGTCCAGAATTGGCGAGGGATTAGGAATAATGGGATTAATCGTAGGATGGAGAAAAATTGAAGGAAGTTGGAAGAATAATATATGATTTTTGAAGGATATTTATAATACTTAAAAACTAGTTTTCATGAGTCAAAATATTCATCGAAAAAATACTTAAAGTGAAGAAAAATTATTTTTGGCTAAAAAACTTCCAAGTTGTAAGAATATGATTTTTGGTAGCAACTATATTTTTATTAGTAAAAAAAATTTAGATGGATATTTCGTAATACTAAGAAATCATTTGGAAGTCACTTCCTAGGAGTCAAAATATTTTAGATAAATATAAAAATTGTTTTAAAGCAAAAGTCTTGATTTGTAAAATATAATTTTTAGGTAGGAAACTATATTTTTATTAATTAAAACAAATATTTTAAAGACTAGGAATCATTGTATATAAAAATATATTTTTAGAAAAATATAAATCTAGTAGAAGTGTTTTAGGGCTGAAACTAAATTTATAATTTAAATAATTAGAAAATATTATAGAAACATATCATAGCCCATGATAAAAATACTATATAGGAATATTATTTATGTATAGGAATACTATTTGGGACGACGTCGTTGGTGGCGCTACCGTGGGGCGCTGGTGGTAGAGACGGGGGTTTGGTGGAGGTGGTGGCCGAGAGTAGATGGTGTGGGGATTATGATGATGGCGGTGGTGAAGTTGGCCACTGGTGGCCGGGATAGGAGGCGGAAGATGGGGTCAGACGATGGTGGTAGCGGTGTCTTGGTCGATAGGTTTGTGGTCAGGAGGTATATGATGTCGGCTGCGTGGTGGCGAAGGCTTGGCGGCGGTAAGGAGGTTCTGGCATGGTATCGGTTTGTGTCAGGGATGATGGTGGTGTTGGCCTTGGTCGTTCGGAGTTGGCCATGGGGGCTGGGCATTGGGTGACGGCCACGGACGGTGGTGATGAAGGCTGGTTGCGGAAAGAACTCGTGGTGGCGTCGGCCGCGGTGGTTGACGGCTAGTTTTAGGGTTAGGTTAGGGATTTGATTGTGTCGGGGTGTGTCCGACATGGAGGAGATGAATTTGTATATGTAAAAATGGAATAAGATATTTGGAAAGACACCCGGGGTCATACCCGAGGCCGTCACGGCTGACACGGAGAAAGGTTGGACATCGACACGATGCACTCACGGTTGTGGTGGAAATATTTGTGGAGAATTTATGGAGAAAATATATGGAGGCTCCCCTATATATAGGGGGAAACTTCTAGTTGGATAAGGAGTAGTAAATTAAATCCCCAATAGATAATTCACTTATTTAATTTAAACCAATCCAAATTTGTCCAATCAAATCAAATCCATATTTAAATCCAATATAAATTTAGATAATCCAAATCCAAATTAATTATAGATAAATTTCATTTTTAGATTAACTATTTAATTTAAATCAATAAAATCTAATAATAATTTATATTACCACAACTACATTCAAAATATCTGTTTATAAATTACAATAATAATTAAATTTCAAAAATTCACAATAATTATTTAAACATGAATATAATATAAATTCAAATATATCTTTTTATAATTTTAAAATAATATTTAAATTTCGAAAATATAGCTATATACATGAATTTAAATTCATATACCACGTATGCAAAGAATATTTATGTAAATATCATGTTCGAAACTACCACTTATATTCGTACAATAAAACTAATTATAATAATTAAAATAACATTTTGGAAAATCCGACGCGACGTATTTTATATCTTTATGTAGATAAAAATAAACTTATTTATCACATATTATTTTTGAATATATACTGCTTTTGTATAAATAAAAATCTCTAATAAAGATATTTTATAAAAATATGTACCTCGCACATATTTGTACTCGACGAGCAAATACGAAACGCGAACTCGCACGCGACGTACAATATGCAAATAAAAATCAAATCCAAAAAAATGTAGTAAAAATTAGGGGGTTTATATCCTACCCAACTTATAAGAATTTTGTCCTCGAAATTAAGAATAATTAGGGGGGTTGAGAAGGTACAAGGGTATATCGATGAGGAAATACGATCAAGTCAAGGAAACGGCGTTCAACTCCAACATGCCATTAGAAAATTACGATTTAGATAACCCATAAATTTGTTTATGGATTAGTCATTGAATGAGGGTCTCTAGTTAACAGAGAAATAACAATTTTGGTTCACGAATAAGCACTAATTGAGGGTTGGTAAGGACTTGAGTAGGTTATAATAAAATAATTAGTGACTTGGAGGTATGGTTTCTTGTGAGGAGAATGCATAATAGCCGTCTAGGTTGAGAGCACGAATAATAAGAAAACTATTGGAATTGTTTTCAAGTTTTATAGAAGGTTGCGATAATAGATATGGAATCGACGAGTAGTTCAAAGCGAGGATATAGTCACCTTGGTTGGTCAATGGCTAACTATCTTAGCAATAGATGGTGGGACAACTAAAGGTGATACTTTGGTTCTATCTATCAAGTACGAGTCTTCATCTAAATAGGTGAAAAACGAAAACCAATATGAGTCCAAAGAAGTTGTTTTCGAATACCAATATGTGGTTCAAAGGCGAGTGAATAATTCAAAAAGAATTGTCAAGGCTGTCGTGGATGGGACTCTAGAGGGCAAGTTTACCTATGTCCCCATCCACGTAGAACGATAGATAAAAGCGAACCAAAGTGCATTCGGTTGATCAGACCATCATGCACTGGTTCTGATTAGACAGTATGTCAGTGAGCGCGTGCTCAATAGCATAAGTCATGAACAAGCTCGATAAATGGATAAGCTTGCAAAACTAGATTATAGTAGCAACATTAGTCCAGTGGTAAAAATATGGGCACAAAAGATTAAGATTGAAGAAAAGTAGAATTAGTTCAACTCCTTAAGAATCTAAGTCATGTCCTGTGTTGGTGCCTATACAGTCGTCCAACTATCTACTTGTCTAAGGCTTGGTTAAGGTCATAAGGAAGGTTAGGTCGTAAGGCATTCTACCCAACTTATAAGATTTAAACTAATGGTATTTTAGGACAAATGAAACATGTCTATTTAGTAGGAGTCACATTCCTAACCTCTAGCAAACACAAAGGGAAGATAAGAATCATGATAGAAAGAATTAAGCAAGATGCAATCGATGAGTCAAAGCGGTAGTTCAAAAGTAGAATAGAGAAAAGAGGTCAAGTATGTGGATGAGATCTGTAAGCCCACTTCCCAAATTTTAATTTTTATTAATTTTATTTGTTTATGATTAATTTTATGGTCATTGTGAGTCATGCCAAAGCTTGTATGTGGATATGACCATATTAAGGTCATATGACCTCTAGATAGGGTATATATGTATTATTTAGCTATTTTATATTTTCTACAATTTTTGGATATTTTTAGGTATTTAATATTTAAGGTTTTACTATTTTTAAGGACTTTTATGATTTACTGTAAGGTCATACGGTGGTATTTCTGGGCCAAATATTTTTATTTGGGCTCTAAATGACTAAAAATATTTTCTAGAATATTTTAGAAATTTTTTGAATTTTTTAGAATTTTTGGGAATTTTTATATAATTAAAACATATAAAATTTATATTTTATAGGTTTTTGGAATTTACTGCGAGTTTACACAATGATATTTTGTGTTAAAATATTTTATTTATATTCTAGACACTTAGAAATATTTTCTTGATTTTTTTAGAATTTTTTTGGATTTTTCTGCAATTTATTTTAATTTATTTGGACTTAAAATGATTTTTAAATAATTTTCTGAATTAAATAAATAAATACCCAAAAATCCACCCAGGGGGGCCCACCTGTCGGCGCCAACTGCTACAGTAAACTGCCTCTCTCTCTCATATATATATACTATTATATTCGCCAACCCTAATTAAATTCCAGCAGCCTTTTGTGGAAGAACTCATCTAGGGTTTTCGACTTCCCGAAGCGATTCCCGCCAACTCCGAAGTGCTTTTCGTGCACCATTTTTTTGTTGGATTCGTACCGAGGTAAGCTTTCTGAATATGTAATTTATTTTCATAGATATTATTCCTAAATTTTTGGAAAATTCGTAGAGTGTTGGTTGTCCGAAACTTGACACGTTTCGGTGTTTTCGAGATTTCGGGAGAACCAGAAATCGAAATCATGAACCGTTTGAAGTTTCGGAAATCTTACAAAGAGCTCTACGACATATATTTTTCCCAAAAATTATTTCGTTCATCTAGTATTTTAGTTATTCTGTTGAACTCAGAATTGATTGGTTGATCACCATTTTGGTCACGATTACCCATAACGGCGATATCTTTTGACCAAAGCATGATTTTGTGGCATGGTTGATTCCAGCACACTCATGACGCTGAAATCTACCAAGGTGCACTTTCAAAATCTATAGTTCACAGCGTTTGACTAAATAGTCAACGACACGCCTCGATTTGCGTGCGATGGTTTCCAAAATTAGAAAACATGACTTTTGATGGCCAAACTTGCATGTTTAGATTATATTTAGATTATTATTAGGTTAAATGATATTTTTAAGTAATTTATTCCAGAATTAATTATTATTAGATTAGTAACCCAACTAGCCACTATTTTATGAATTTAGAACTAGAGCATTAGAATTGACTTATGGTTTTCGTGTACGGTTCGTGGTGCGATATGTGTTATAGGTTGATAGCTTCTAGATCGGCATTCCCCTCATCCTTTACTTGTGACTATGGTTTGTGCAAGGATTCAGGCAAGTACAGTATTGCATTTATGTTTTAGTTCATTATAACGTTCTCTATAGTTTTCTTGTTTGATATCCCGTTGAGTCATTGCTTGATATTCCATTGAGACACGATTGTGACACTATAGTTATCGTATCCTTCTTAGTGTATCATTGACCATTATTGATTGTTAGAGAGTCGGAAGGGGAAATACTCAGTAAGTACGTGAACAAACCCATTTATTTTTATTGTAGATAGCTAAGTCATACACCCCACGTATGAGTTAGCCGTACCCTATTATTATGGATAGCCATCGTATGATGTGCCGTATTAGCCCATCCGTTCACATATTAAAAGATATTTTACACACATAGTGGTTCTTATTTTTCTTTTATCTAGTCCATTATCTTGTTAGTTCATATCTTGCTAATTTATATCTTGCCAGTTTATATCTTGTTAGATCCCATCTTGCTAGTTTACATTTTGCTAGTTCATATCTTGATCATTCATACCTTGCTAGTACTAGTTCTTTATATACTCTTTGCCATCATTGTTTTTCGTTGTTCTAACTTATTTTGGACTAACAACATTAATTGCAATATGGTTGTACTCTGCTCCTTTCCTGACTGGATCGTTGTTATAGGTGAGGATGACGTGTCTACTTTTGCGCTATGGACCATATGAGGGGGAGATAGAGACTCGAAGGCCAAACCATAGAAGACTAGTTAGATGTGTGGTAGTTTTCTATAATTGTAAAAGCTTACATTCTTCTTCAAATGTAAAACTTCTATATTTTGTAAAGTTGATTTAGTTATTGTGAATAAGCAGTTAGTATTTATGAGCACCTTGTTTATTATGATCTAAACAACGTACTACCGCCGATACCGCGGCGTAGGCTGGACTTGGACACGTCTCGTATCCGAAAAGCGGGTGCGGGTCGTGACAAGTTTTTTTTTTGGTGGCCCATGCAGGTCTGATTTTGTAAAAGATTGCGAACTTGTGGTAGTACTTAAGTTAGTCATACTACTGCAAGCCTGCGACTAGAAAATTGTTCATTCACAATTAGGATTGATTTAATTTTAGGGAATGACTAGGACTAGGAGTCCCTTATTCAATTTGACCCTTGGGTAGTTAAGGTTGCTAATTAGGCCATGTGATTTAGCCAATGATTTATTGAATTTTAAACCCTATTAGATATTTGATACGATGTTAGGATCAAAGGTGGGTAGACTATTCGCTTGGTATGTTAGGCCTTCATAGAATTCAATTCCTAATTTTGATCATTTGTGCCATTTTATCTTCTGCCTTCTCTAAACCTTATTTTATTTTCAAAACTATTTTGTGATCGTTTTATTTTTAATTCCTAATCTTAGTTCAATTATCTATATATTAATTCAAGTCGTCTTCGTTCATTTTGCGATCGTTTTGTTTTCAAAACTGATACTTTTATTCAAGGACATATACTTATATTTTCTTATCATGATCGACTTGTTTGAATTTATACAAGTTCCTTTGAAATTATTATGGATATAGTTGAAATAATTTTCGATGACTTACAATGGTAAGGCAGATGCTTACTGTCCCCATTTATTTAAATTATGGAGACTGCGGGTTTACTGCAGCCAGCAGCGCACTGGCGTGGCATGACCCCTAAGTTAAAATAATTTCAAGTAAGCATAGGTTGTCAAATGTTACTAAAGCTATATCCTAGTTGCATTATTTGATCCTTTGATTTATTATGTCAACATTGGATAGAGTTGATAAAGTGTTCGATAACATATTATACTTGAGTCACGAAACCAAGGGTTCACGGCAGCCAGATGTACACTGGCGATGCATGGATTCTCGGTTAAATGACTTTGGATATACTTATGATTTTCGAATATCATAGCGACTATATCTTTTATTGGCATACGACTATTAAATTTTTTTCTTTCAAATTTATTTGATGTCTTATTTCTTGTTACCACCTTCTCTACAACTAGTAGTTTTTTTATTTCTCTCATATTTTTCTATTTTTAAATTGTCATCTTTTAAACCTATTTTGATTTCCTTCCACTATATTTCTAAAACGTATTTAGTCTTTGATTCTATATGCCTGATCAATTTCGATCATTCATCACATTATTTTCTTGATTATATTCTTTGTCGTGCTTATTCATATCGATTGTTCATGTCATATTTTGATGATATTCTTGGTTGTGCCTATTTGTATCTTTTGAAATTTCGAGGACGAAATTTTTCTAAGATGGGTAGATTTGTAAGCCCACTTCCCAAATTTTAATTTTTATTAATTTTATTTGTTTATGATTAATTTTATGGTCATTATAAGTCATGCCAAAGCTTGTAGGTGGGCTATGACCATATTAAGGTCATATGACCTCTAGATAGGGTATATATGTATTATTTAGCTATTTTATATTTTTCTACAATTTTTGGATTTTTTAGGTATTTAATATTTAAGGTTTTATTATTTTTAAGGACTTTCAGGATTTACTGTAAGGTCATACGGGGGTATTTCTAGACCAAATATTTTTATCTGGGCTCTAAATGACTAAAAATATTTTCTAGAATATTTTAGAAATTTTCTGATTTTTTTTTTAGAAATTTTGGGAATTTTTATATAATTAAAACATATAGAATTTATATTTTATAGGTTTTTGGAATTTACTGCGAGGTCACACGATGATATTTATGTTAAAATATTTTATTTATATTCTAGACACTTAGAAATATTTTCTAGAATTTTTCTGCAATTTATTTTGATTTATTTGGACTTAAAATAATTTTTAAATATTTTTTTGAAATAAATAAATAAATACCCATAAATCCACCCAGGGGGGCCCACCTTTCGGCGCTAACTGCTACATCAAACCGCCTCTCTCTCTCTCTCTCCTATATATATACTATTATATTTGCCAACCCTAATTAAATTCCAGCAGCCTTTTGTGGGAGAACTCATCTAGGGTTTCCGACTTCCTGAAGCGATTTCTGCCAACTCCGACGTGCTTTTCGTGTGCCATTTTTTTCGTTGGATTCATATCGAGGTAAGCCTTCTGAATATGTAATTTATTTTCATAGATATTATTCCTAAAGTTCTGGAAAATTCGTAGAGTGTTGGTTGTCCAAAACTTGACACGTTTCGGTGTTTTCGAGATTCTGGGAGAACCAGAAATCGAAATCATGAACCGTTTGAAGTTTCGGAAAGCTAACACAGATCTCTACGACATATATTTTTGCTAGAAATTATTTCGTTCATCTAGTACTTTAGTTATTCTGTTGAACTCAGAATTGATCGGTTGATCACCGTTTTGGTCACGATTAGCCATAACGGCGATATCTTTTGACCAAAGCGTGATTTTACGGCACGATTGATTCCAGCGCACTCGTGGCGCTGAAATCTACTAAGGTGCACTTTCAAAATCTAGAGTTCATAGCATTTGACTAAATAGTCAACGGCACGCCTTGATTTGCGTGCCATGGTTTCCAAAATTGGAAAACATGACTTTTGATGGCCAAACTTGCATGTTTAGATTATATTTAGATTATTATTAGGTTAAATGATGTTTTAAAGTAATTTATTCCATAATTAATTTTATTAGATTAGTAACCCAACTAGCCGTTATTCTATGAATTTAGAACTAGAACATTAGAATTGACTTGTGGTTTTCGTGCACGGTTCGTAGTGCGATATGTGTTATAGGTTGACAGCTTCTAGATCGGCATTTCCCTCATCCTCTACTTGTGACTATGGTTTGTGCAAGGATTCAGACAAGTACATTATTGCATTTATGTTTTAGTTCATTATAACGTTTACTCTATAGTTTTTTTGTTTGATATCCCGTTGAGTCATTGCTTGATATTCCATTGAGACACGATTGTGACACTGTAGTTATCGTATCCTTCTTAGTGTATCATTGACCTTTATTGATTGTTAGAGAGTCGGGAGGGGAAATACTCAGTAAGTACGTAAACAAACCTATTTATTTTTATTGTGGATAGCTAAGTCATACACCCCACGTATGAGTTAGCCGTACCCTGTTATTGTGGATAGCCATCGTATGATGTGCTGTATTAGCCCAGCCGTTCACGTATTAAAAGGTATTTCACACACATAGTGGTTCCTTTTTTTTTTATCTAGTCCATTATCTTGTTAGTTCATATCTTGCTAGTTTACATCTTGCCAGTTTATATCTTGTTAGATCCTATCTTGCTAGTTTATATTTTGCTAGTTCATATCTTGATCGTTCATACCTTGCTAGTACTAGTTCTTTATATACTCTTCGCCATCATCGTTTCTCGTTGTTCTAACTTATTTTGGACTAACAATATTAATTGTAATATGGTTGTACTCTGCTCCTTTCCTGACTGGATCGTTGTTATAGGTGAGAATGACGTGTCTACTTTCGCGCTATGGACCATATGAGGGGGAAATAGAGACTCGAAGGCCAAACCATAGAAGACTAGTTAGATGTGTGGTAGTTTTCTATAATTATAAAAGCTTACATTCTTCTTCAAATGTAAAACTTCTATATTTTGTAAAGTTGATTTAGTTGTTGTGAATGAGCAGTTAGTATTTATGAGCACCTTGTTTATTGTGAGCTAAACAGCGTACTACCGCCGATACCGCGACGTAGGCTGGGCTTGGACACGTCTCGTATCCGAAAAGCGGGTGTGGGTCGTGACAAGATCCTAGACTTTAATCCTATACGCAGGCTTGCTTGGTATGGTAAAGTAACCAAACAATTTATCTTGACCTGCATGGGCCACCACACTACTTGTTGCCAATTATATTGCCTTACCTTGAACTTGAGGTTCCTTATATTTAGCTTATCCCCGATGTGCTCCTCATCCAACTACTCACGGTCCACTATGATATAATTAGTCATCCAATGTAGGCAATATACTATACTTATTCTAGAACTGTAACATTTATGAACATTTCTCGACCTTCCTTATATATATCGTTCATACTTCCATTACTTCAACCTAGATATATTAAAATAGGTTAATCCTTGAGTCCAACTATTTTCATTTATCTGCCAAACCCTTAATCAAATATTTCTAATCTTAATTTTAAAGCTACACCATTTGGTTACCCAAGCATCAAACCACCCAAACATTAGATCTTATAGTTTATCTAACTATTATAACTTAGTCATTAAGTTAACATTAATTAAGGAGGTAATAAGGATCTAAGTCTGATACTAGACATCATGAGGTAACTAGCAAATTGAACCACTATGGCCTTATCACTTAAGGTTCCCTTTTTCTTGGGTAGAAATTATATCCACATAACCCTCGCGCCATAACCATAATTTGTTCTTACCATTTTACGACTCTCAAGATCTCTTAATAAATCTAAAATCTAATTTGTTTACCAAGCGTCTCTCCATTCATAGTCCATTATTATGGGATTAGTAATGGTAGAATATCCCCAATACTCGAATTTTACCGATTACCAAGACAAAGTGTCAACTATTAACCTAACCACAACTATATCTTACTAGTTCGAAATCTACCGTCCAATCTACCCATAGATTTCCTCCAACATGGTCTAAGCCCCAAGATTTAAGATTCATCCATCTCTTGATCCCCATAGCTCATTTCTCCTATACTTGTGTTATTATATTTCTCAAGCACGGCCTCGGATTCAAACCCTGATATAGATTTCTTGTGCTAATTTTATCAATATTGGTTTGTCAACATTTCCTTTACAATTTCCCTTTTTATATCTGTCCTCTCTGTATAATCTAAACTTCTTTTCCTAAATTTCTTCTTGAGTTTTGACCCTTCCTAAATTCTATTTGATCCCTTGAGTCTTTACGGGTTTCATCCTCTTATTCCGTAATCCATTTCTCGTTTAATCCTTTAAGCCAATATTTCCTTCTCTACAAAGATAATTTTGTTATGTTTTCATTTCACATCCTCCGTGTGTAAACATCTAAATCACCGAGTGTAAACATCTAAATCGAATGCAGTCGTAAAACCAGTATTGTCCTTGTAAAAGCTCATACTCGTTATTCGTTTCAGAACTTTTCCATGTATAATGTCACCAACTATTACACTCAAGTTAATCATGCTTACAATATATCAATTCACAACTCATTCTTTTTAGTTTGCATTCTTTTTTTCCCCACTATTATTATACCCTGAGTTATTAAAACAAAATTACAAAAATTGATCCATTCCTAATCTCAGATAACATTTCCAAAGTCAGAGTCCAATGCTCCGTTTCCTCAAGTCCACAACACATTTATTCATTCCATCTTGGGCTATATATAACTAACCATAGCACTTAACTATGCATCTTTATAAATCTTCCTAGGGTATTTGAATGGTTGCAATCAAACAATTCTTCTAGCTTCCAATATTTTGAAATCAATTCTAACTTAGGCAATAGGTAGGGTCTATTTGATTCTAAGTCCGTGCTGCTTGGTTCAATTCTTATATGAGAAATTTTGACTTACCCCCCACTTGCATTACCCATATTAAGGGTGCACCCCACAGTTTTGCATTAATGAAGAAATACCCCTATTTTTGACGGAAACCGTCAAAAAAATGAATTATGGATGAAAATGCCCTTGGGTTCTTCCTTCCTCTTTGTTTTTTCTTCCCCCTCCCCTTCCGGCCACCCCCCCTCCCCGCCACCGCTCTCCCCCTTCCCATCCACCGCCACCGCCATCGCTACCCCCCCCTCCCCACCTCCGACGGGCGGCGGCAACAGCAGCGACAGCGGCGGCGGCGACGGCAACAACGGCGGTGGCAGCAGTTGCAGCGGCGGCGACGGCAGGAGCGACGGCGGCGGCGGCGGCAGAGGCAGGAAGGGGAAGGGGAGCGGAGGCGATGGCGGGGAGGGGGGAACGGTGGCCGGGGGAGGCGGTGGCCGGGGGGGAGGGGGAAGAAAAAACAAAGAAGAAGGAAGAACCCAAGGGCATTTTCGTCCAAAATTCAATTTTTTGATGGTTTTCGTCCAAAATGGGGGTATTTCTTCATTAATGCAAAACTGTGGGGTGCACCCTTAATATGGGTAATGCAAGTGGGGGGTAAGTCAAAATTTCTCTTCTTATATTAAACTTTATACCCTCAATCTTTTCTAACTAAAATATTTGGAAAGGATATACTCTAACCTTTCTTACTATGGGGACCATCTTATTACAAAACAATTATATTAAGTATGCCTTCTTTAACTTGACGAAGATATGCTTATGGAGAAAATCACTACGCACGAGCGTTCGCCTTTCCGAAATTGGGAGAGACGAGAAACAATAATAAGGAGTTCAAGAATGGCATGATTGAACAAAAATACGAGATTCAACGACGATAATAGAAATCAAAGAAAATTTCAGTAGCAATTGTGGATTGAGATCCTAACACAAATATCTTATCATGTCACGATCCGCACCCGGAAGTTCGGGCACGAATATGTGAAAAGACGTCCAACCTGCGTCGCAGAGTCGGCGGCAGTAAGCTGTCTAATCCTCAAGTATATCCAATCCTACAACATAATGTAAATGATGATATCCAGATTCTAACTCAACCACAAGTGCTAATAGGTTGATATGAAATAGATGACAAGTCCAGAGAAGTCAAATACAATAATCCCAGAATAGAGTACATCTCAGCAAATCTTCTGACAATAGAATTCTAATCAACTGAAAATAGATATCTAGTGGTATGGATTCTTGTAACTAGTGTGCAAGGGTTATAAATTTTTTGGATATCATGTGTTTGATAGGGTAGAGTAACCAAAGGTGGGTAGACGTCCCCACTATAGAAATAAATATATGATCATACTAGGTTACGCACTTATGATAGTCGCTTGATTACGAATAGAGTGGTAGTTTTAGTATAGAGATCGACCCTCTACAAGAAGAACCCTCTACAAGAAGAACCTAAACATAGCCTAACCCGACCCATTTACTATTATGCCTTATCAGTTGTATAGTTAGGAAGGGTAGGTATCACTTAGTCTGGTCAGGTAAAAGAGACTTATATAAGTTTGATAAAATGTGGTTAGGAGGATATAGTTAGACGTTTAGATTAGATACACAATTTAGAAGCTCTACCTAGATAATCACAATAACCTATGAGTTTCCCTAGTAGGTAAATAAGTTGGCAACCTTTCAAATTTAGGAAGGAGATAGTGGCCATGGATGGTAGAAAAACAATTACCGATAGTTGAGTTAGTATTAGCTTGCCAGTTATTTTTTTAGGCTAGAGTGGCAATCTTTTAGAGTACGTCCCTTAAATATTTAAAAACAAGACGAATCATTTATTTGATGGTTGAAAAGTGCCTTCTCCCTTATCATTATTGAGTTATTGAATTTCGAGGATAAAATTCTTTTAAGGTGGGTAGATTGTAAGCACCCTAATTTTAGGAAATGATTTTTAATTTATTTTATATGATTTTTATATATTAAATTATATTTTATTTTAATTATGACTATAGATGTACTTTTTCGTAGCTTTGATTTTTGAAGCATAATAATTATCTATTTCTCAAATCTACTTCCATCATCATATTTTAGACGAGTCCACCTTCAGTTTGATATATCATGTCCCATCCAAGCATGTTCTCTTGTGCTATATTTTTTCATGTACAACTTTAGGGATAAAATAGTCATTTTAGTCTCTATCGTAAAATTTGACTAGCTTTCCAAGTAGCAATAATGGCACAACTCCGATCTAAATAATTTAATCTAATATATGGTTTTGACCATTTCAACCCTACTACGCACATGTCAATGGTGTGCCGCTCAATTGGGTTTACATGTGCTATTTAATTTTAAGTGGCACACAAGTCGAAACTATAGACACATTAGAATCAAATCGATCACAAAAATTCTACCGACCCAAAACTTATCCAAGTAGGGTTCGTAAAGCATATTCTAGGGTGCCCAAATCTCTTAAATCTACTTTAGATTGATTTTTATGAATTAATGGCTGCAATATTGATTTAAATATATTTTTAAATCAACTCTATAACGACTTTCCTAATTTGGACTCAATCAAATCTCTTTGAGATACACCTTTGATTTAAATCATCAAATCTCAACCAAATCTCCTCAAACCAAATCCAAATCAATCCCCACTTCCTCTTTATCACGTAGACCCCTTCACTCTATGATGACCGAATATACTTTATATATTTATGCTCTAGAAACCGAGCTCCTCCTATTTATTTTCTATTTTCATACTTTTCTTTCCACCCAACAGAAACTCATCTCCCCAACCTTTTTCAACCCTCCTACCACCTTTATCTCGACCCTAGGATACCCCCATAACGTCCCGGCACCTTTCTGAGGAGTCTCAGCCCCTAATTTGATCGATACGAGGCACGGAAGGCACCCTAAGCCGACCAAACTTGTGTTAAATTTATCGTAACATGTTAGTCGACTTGTAGACTAAGTTTCATCTACTTTTTCTCATCCAATTCTCCTCAAACCAAAACCAAAAGTTACCACAATGTGTCTACTTCATTCTCTGATCGCTGGATCATACAGTTCCAAACAGTTTGTCCGTGGCGTCGATTCTACGACAAGGTATCCAGAACCAATAAGATCTGTTGCAAGCAATTTTTTGCCTACCTAAGTTCAGATGTGATCCTTCTAATATTTTTATTCATAAAATAGACATCGAATGCTTTCTAAGCATATCTATATTTTAGGCTTTGAGTTCGTTTGCTATTTTTAAAAATTCATGACATTTGCCATAACACTGTAACTCCGAAAATCCTGTGTTCTTTGTGTCCAAAAGTTCCCATACTTCATAAAAATCTACTAAAATATTTGTTGTACAAGGTTTAATGTTGAAACCCTTATTTTAACTAATTTTTAGATTTTTTTACACAATTTAATATTTTTAAATATTTATTATTTCGGGTCTAAAATCGTATACCAAGTTTAGGAATAATGTTGTAGAATCAATACAAGTCTTGTAAACAAAATTTTTTATGTATAAAATATATTGTTTATTATTATAGAATACTTATAAATATTTTATAGAATTAAAAGCGATATTTTTATTGTACAAGCATGAAAAAGCGCAGAAGACGTCAGAAGCGCAGGAGACCCATAAATTTCTGCGCGCTTCAAAACTCAGATAGTGCATAAAGGAAAGTTCTTTATTAAAATTACGTTTACAAAAGATCTATACAGACTCTTCATGGCTACATATAAAGACTAAAGACTAAAGCACAAACTATAAAATGTGCGGTCTTCAGAAGCGCAGACCCCAAAAGCGCAACAGTGTCAAAGCGAATCACTTCCTCGTAAGAGCGAGCCACTTCCTAGTCAGACGTGGAGGAATTCCAATTTGGCTAATGAAGCAGCTATTGGCCCAAGCAAGAACACAGCTCCTGCGCGAAGCTCATAGCACTACCTGCGGCTCTTCCAACATAATTGGGCACGCAGCTCCTCCCACTCCAATATGGATAATGAAGCCATTATTGAGCAGGACAGAGCACAACCTGTGGCTCTTCGGATTGGCAATCAATCCAAATTCGGTAGCTTGGACTTCGAAGACCTCCAAGATGTTATTCAAGTTCGAACTCCTTATGCCAAACGTTTAAGTACATCTCAAAACTCTGTAGTTTTTCTTCTGCAAGAACACAACTTCTTTGAACGAAGAGATCTACTAGCAAAGGTCGACTTATGCAAGGCCCGTGGCCATTCGAAGCTAAGTCGGGGTCGAGCATGACTGGAAACTATGAGCAATGTCTTACCCAAAAAGCTTCTCTTTATATAGGCCGTGTGGTCCAATCCACATGCCATGTGGCAGTCGGTCAAAAGGCTCCGGAGTAATAGGATGAACCTAGGACTCAACACAATGAATCTCATTTAGTAGATTCATTTGACTCAGCTTTTAGTCACCGCTCCTCGAGCCCCCCAAAATGGCGACAATTAAAGGGGTGTTGACTTAGCCATTCAAGGACAGCCATTAAATTTTCTTAAGAGCACAACGACATAGAAGCTTCATAAAAGTGCAACTCCCTCAGTATCCCAGTAGTGCAGCTCCTTCATAGCTACCTAGAAGTGCAGTTCCTTCATAGTCATCCTATCACGCCCCGATTTCGTAAAATCGATAGTCGTCCTCCGGGCGTGATGCCGTGTGAACCTAAGTTGCGATCGCACAAGGCATAGTCATAAGGTTATCCGAAATACAACATCAAATAGAGTACGCAGAGAAATTGAATAACACATTTTAAAATAGAAGAAACTTTTTTTCATTGATAATAAAACATCATTTATATGACTCTAGTACAATCATTACCGTGCGGGCTACAACATGACTCGATTACAAAATGAACGCTGATGAGATAGTCGTTCCATATATTACATCTCCATTTATAACAAAACATTTCCAAAGACCTGGAATCGTGGAGAGTCGAGACATCATTTCTTCTAGACTGAATGTGGAGTCTTTAAAAGGATCAAAACAAGCCTTCAACACACGGACGAGGCTTCAAATGTACTAGCATCGCCTTGAGCTTAGGTGGCACGCCCTTCTTGGTTCGGGATACCTATGGAGAGCGAGGATCAGTACATTACACTTTGTACTGACAAGTGGATAATTTATATGCCACACTCTCATTTGGTTCAAGAAATGTTATGACTAAATTTTGTGATCTTTCCAGCCATCTTAATAAATTTTAGACGAGCATACGATAGGCATAATATAAATTAGCTATAACTTACCCACGGCAGAACGTGCCATGCAATGTGAGACTTACCATGTTCTTTCCTGTCAATCATTATCAGTTAGCGTATGCAGTTTGTATATGTGAAGGTCACTGGCACCACAAGTCATTTTAGACTATAGCTGGGTTAGACGGCGACCCTTTCAGCGCGAGTAGCGAGCCCTGCTGCAAATTCACCGAATAACCATGTTTTGCTTCATTGAGCTCAGCTATCTTTTGCTTCTTCCTAGGTCGAAACGATCCGTATCTCGGGGTATCGCTCGAGGAAGCCGTTTCTCATGCACGAGTTGTCCAATGACCGTGCAAGGTTAGATTAGTTATTCAAGCAAAATCTTTAGTTCGTGAGTAACATAACCATTGTCGTCGTTGCTTTGCCATGTTATGGCGACAATTATTCAATAATTCAAAATTTATTTATCTCGGTTTTATAACAGGAATAAGGTATTAAGCATGCGACATTTTTTTGGCATAATAGTTCTATAGCGTGCGTACACGAAGAATCGTGCAACGGTTCATTGAAATCTAAGCTTTCGTGCACTTACATAACCAACTAGCATTCTATTGATTGATTTGAGATTAAAGAAGGTTATGGAAAAGAAGGGTCCAGCCACTCCTTTAATTGTTTGTTTGAGGCAAAAGACCCGTTGGTTGCGCTAGATGGCACCTATGCGATCACCTGAAATCGTATAAGCAACTGATTAGAACACTACACAATTCAAGGAGTTCGATATATAAATACGAGTTCGAAAATGCAAGCCATGAAAACTATCAAAACATTCACGAAAATGCATTCAAAAAAAACCAAATCCAAAAGGCAAGTGCAGCATGAAAAATAGAGCAACGGGAGGTCTCTTTTGACTCAGTCGTAGAGTCTATCCTTGAGGCGTAACCTGCTGAATATGAGACTTGATTCCGAAGAAGCCTTTTTATAACGAGAAAAAAATCTTAATTCAATCGTTCCCGTTCGACCGATTCAACCGATCCCGATCTATCGGTTCCGATTCAATCTGTAGCGACAGTGTTCCTTTTGTAACACCCACTTTTCTAAAATAAGGGTAATTTTGAACTTTTGTAAAGGTTTATTATTTAATAATAGGATTTATGATTTATGAAATTTTTTAATTAATTTAATACTATTTAAAATTGGTGAATTATAATTTTGATGTGTTAGCTAGTGAACCCTAGAACTGTTGAGCCTAGAGACTAACCATGACCATGGGGACCTAACCATGTGATTAGAATGACTATTTACAACTTTTTAGGCTAAGGATATTTTGATCATTTTGTGACTTTTGAATTATTTAGGATTTTGATTAATTGGTAAAGTTTAGATTATTTTAATAATATTTAAATTGATGTATTGTAATTTTGGTCATTTTTTATATTTTAATATTTTGGGAATTTTTATATTTTAATATTGATTTATGGGATTTGTTTAGTCGGGTTTGAGTTTCGTTTCGTTCTGACTTGTGTTAGTGACCCGGGTAGCTTAGACTGTAGACGGGATCTCAAGATTAGTTAGTTATGGCCTACAAACCCCACTAATTAAGTTAGTGAGTTTAAACTAATCCCACTTGTTAGATTGGTTAAGTTAGAGGCTTAAATTTAACCCTTTTGATCCCAAACTTGAACCTAACTTAAAATTAACTAAGAGGACTAGTTGAGGCCTTATTGGAATTTCCTCCAAGGCCCAAATAGGGTTTAATGGCAGCCACTATAGCTAGGTTAGCCTCCCTTCCTTCATTTCATTCCATCTTGCCTCTTTTCCTTCACAAAGTGTTCTTTCCCAAATTAGAGAGCTTTCCTCTTTGATTTGATCTCCAAATCCTTACATCCCTCCACCAAAACTTCCATACAACCTTCTCATACTAACAAAGGAGGGTACTAGCAAAGATTTGGAGCAAAGTACAAGGAGGAGTGTTCTTTTTGGAAGATCTTCGTGTCGGAGCCGTGTCCTTAGGAGTATCATTGGGATTCCACTCCCAATAGGTAAAACTAATCCTCTAAATTGATTTCCTATACATATTAATTAGTTTTGAATCCATGGGATCTACCCCCATGCATGTACCCCATTTAGATTCAAATTTGAGGCCATTTGGAGCTCTCTTGAGGATTTTAGATATGTGTCTTGTGTCCTATTTGATAGATCCCAAATTAGGACACCCCATGTGTATGTATGTATGATAATAGCTTAAATAGATATTTAAATTCAGTTTTAGAATGGTTAGAGAGTGGATTGATCTTAGTTAGGATGGTTAGAATAAGTTTCATTTGGATACCTATGTTGGTATCCAAGTATCTTGGCTTACATGTGTTTCTTTTGTCCAAAACAACTCAAATTTGTCATAATATTCATCCACATTTTTATTAACCAAAGCAACTTAGAAATGTCATAATTTTTAGTTTAGAACTCCGATTAATCTTCCCTTTTTTTTAAAGAACTGTATCGAAGTTAGCTTTCCAAATATATATTTTAATAAGCCAAAATCGTTTTGAAACTTTCTGTAAAACTATTTGAGTGTCAGCTGTCCGAAAGACAAACGTGTTTCGGTGTTTTCACGATTTCGGGAGCTTCCGGACACGAAAATACGATCCGTTTGAAGTTTTGGAAAGCTAACACGAAGGACTACAACATACTTTAATCCTAAGATTTAGTGAAGGCTTAATTGGTACAGTATTGGTTTTAAGTAGAGAGTGACTATACGACATAAGCATTTTGTGTAACCTATGAGCCTATATAGTATGGATATTAAATGAATGTAGAGTATGTAATGCATGATATGTTAGATGAATGAAATAATATTTATATGATATGTATCCTCTTTACATTAATATATATATATATGGTTGAATGCAAGCATGTAGGAATACAATCAAAGCAATGTATGTAAGCAATGCATAAATGCATGAATGAAAGAATGATATACAATGTATGCATAAAAGTATATAATGAATGCTAGATTTGAATGCAAGGTATACATGTAATGATAGATATGAATGCATAATGTATACATAATGTAATACAATATATAATGATAGCATGTATGATAATATAGAATATATGATACAAGCATGTATATGTCCACTGTTTTCCCTTTTCCTTACATTTTTCCTTTCCTTCCCTTTCCATTTCAGTTTTTCCCTTTTTTTCCTCTTCTATGTTTACATGTTCTATACAATGTATATAATGTATAGATATATGTAAGTATGTAATATGCATGAATGACATGTATGTAATAAAAATAAGTATATGTATGCAACTTAATGATATGTAAATGGATATAATGCCTGAACTGAAGTATGCATGTATATGGGATATAAATGAATGATATATATATGGGTTAAGGTAATGTAATGTATGTATTCAAATATATTTGAGTTAAATATATGAGTTTGTATGCATATATTATATGTATGCATGTATGCAGGAATGAATGTAATATAATGTAGAGTATGCATATATGATATGTACGTAGGCATGTATACAATGTATGTATGTATGTATCTATGTATGTATTTATAGGTGCATGAATGAATGCAAGTATGCATATATGACATGTATGTAGGTATGTATGCAATGTATGTATGTATGTATACATGATATGTATGTATCCATGTATGCAATATAAGTATGTATGCATTTCTATAAACTGAGTTAACCTATATCCTTTTACACACATGCATTCATACACCCTTTGACACCATGTATCCCATGTCACATACACCTACCTATCACTAAATCTGAGAACATTAACACATCCTTTCACACACATGCCAAACACACACACACACACTCACTTACTTTTTTACCACTCATTCTCTCTCTATCTCTCTATATATATATATATATGTATGTGCCTATATATATAGCTTTCCTATATATATCTATGTATATGAATATGTGAATATGAATAATATATATACATTATATGACTAAGTTTGTGTGCCTTGTTAGCTTATGGTTTAGTTTTGTGCTTGGTTTAGCAAGTGACTTAGGCTATGAGTTAGTAGCTATCTTGGATACTTGATCTGCATAGACTTAGTTTGTTTAGACCTAGAATTGACTAACCTAAACTAGTTGACCATTGTTGATCCAACCCTAGCTAGTTTGACCACAGTTGACTAGAGTTGACCTAGTTTGACTTTATAGTTGACCAGAGTTGACCAAGAGTTGACTTTGACCTAAATTGATTTAGACTCATGTAGATTGCATTATAACTTCAATTACCATATAAATTGAACTCTTTATAACTTGTGTTGCTCTAACTAGGACTCTGTGACTCCAGTTGGCCATTTTTTCATATCAGTTGTTCAAGATATCAGACGAGTACATTCTCTGACCGTTTCATACTTGATAGGATTTATATTTATGCTCTAGATTACTTTACTTGATGCTGTCACGTTGTTAACACAGATTGGTACTATATAGATCCCTTCATGAGATGTTATCCCCCTCGGGAGCATCGGATACATCATGTCATGTGCGTTTCACTTTTATCATGTATTCCTATGCTTTTACCATGCATGTGCTCTCTCGTAATTCATGTACTCTCATGTTCACGGAGCCCCCATGTTTATATTTATGTGCACCCATTTATGGGCTCCCATGTGATATCATATGCAATAACATAACCTGTCTGGATCCTTGTGTATTGATTGGGGTACGGGGAGTATAAATGGTCATGTGAACAATTTCAAAGTAGTGTAGTCATGTGCAAACTTTTATGTTTATAATCAAGCCGTTCACATGTCTATCTTGTACTCTACATCACTAGTCACTGTTAGCTCTTTACTTATAGTAGATATTTCTTTACAGTCATCTCTTTTACTTCATATATTTCCAGCATTTCATATATCTTACTCTATAGCATATTTACATATCATGTCATATTATGAATTGTGTGAGATGTATTGTGCTCGTTCCCGTCGTGACTGGACCTGTTGATAAATTTTACAGATAGCTTGGAGGTTACTTGCTAGCCTAGAGGAGACACAGTAGAGGTTAGAGTAGATGGCTAGAGTTTTTCTTATTTTATTTTCAGTTGTCTTGAGTTGTATTTATTTTATGCTTGTTTGAGTTGGTGTTGATAACACCGAGATTTATTTCTCTCTGTTGTACTTCTCTTGTGGATTCATAGTTATCTTATCGAGCTACTTCTAGTTTTGGTGATTGAGTTGTATCCTGCTGTGATTGTCCTCCTTACGGAAAGTATATCATATTGTATTTAGTTTTAATTGTGACATAGAACAACATTCTACCGTCAACACTACGGTGTAGGCTGGACGTACCTACTTCTCGTGCCCTATACTGGGTGCGGATAGTGACACGTTTTAGTGGTGGTCCATACAGGTCGAAATTTGCATTTATGCAAAGTCGTGGTAGTACGACGATTAGTTGTACTGCTGTGCACCTGCGATTAGAGATAAGGAATAGGTGTTTGAATGAGAGGATACTCAATCACTGTTAGAATTTCTTGAGAGATTCCTGGGACGATCCTTGAGAATCTTATTTTAATTTCGATTTGAAATCTCTTTTTCCCTTGATTTGATTCACCCTTACTTCCTGTTTTGAATTTGATTTTGATGGTTTATTGTTGAATTTTGAATCTTGATGTTAGTTGTTGAATTTGAGTTTGTATTTATATATATATATATGTATATATATATATATATATATATATATATATATATATATATATATATATATATATATATATATACACATATTTTTGGAATTAAGGTATAACCTGATAACATACTTGATAAGGACAGTGAGAAAGGTAAAAGTCTACTTTATTTTTGGAGTTTAGAATTTATCGCAGTCATATTTGCTAGCATGACAAGGACGTAGAGCCTGATTTAGATATACTTATCCTAGTTATGAAATCTAGATTTTCTTGCAGCCATACCGGGTGGCGTGGTAAGAATTCTAGATAACATGATTATAGGGCGTATACCTTCCTTATGGACTCTATTGTTTATTGCAGCTATGCTTACTGGCGTGGCAAAATTCTGACAACATGATTTCAGAAAGACGTATATGGTATCAGATTTTATCTTAAATGGGTTCATTTCTTTTAACAGTTGATGAAGAACAGATTTTATCATTATTTTTTTCTTGCCATTATTTCTTGTATTACCATTTTTAAAAAAATAAAATAAAACTGTCCTGATTACATCAATCACCTATCTCGTATCTAATTCTGTCATCTATACTTTGAAACCCTTGAATCTCCATATCTTTTCACCTTCGAAAGGTCGAGGAAGTAACGTAAATCATCTAACTCGGAAAAGACTTGATTTGTTATCTTGTGATAATCTTGCTAGGGGTATAATATGATGGACCTTGATATAGGTTTAGGATAGAGAAGCGACTGAATTTAAGGATGAAATCAAGAGAGTTATATTATCAATTTAAGAACAATCATACTTAGAGAAATCTTTTGGGTAAGAATAATTTATAGATGTATTTCATAACTGATGAGGATATTCGAGGTCAACTTAGTTTTAAGAACTGGATAAATTTTTGGTTATTGATTCTTGAGATGTTACACTTTAAGGCTATGATGTTAAATTTAGGAATTTAGTAATAGAGAAACGATTTTAACTATATGCAATGATGATATAAAATTGATTAAGATATTGTAAGAAATGGCTAGAAACAGAAAGAACGTAAGGATTTTGAGTTATATAAAATATAGAGATTTTATAAAAATTTTAAATTTTAGGAGAATAATATTAAAGGTGTACGTTGAAGGAAATATGAAGGTTGAATTTATAATAAAGAATAAGTTTTGTAAGGCCTAGTGGGTTTAGATTTAAATAATACAAGGGGAGTAAATTGAATAAGTTCAAGGATTACATAAAACTTAATTTAGAGGCTTCGGATCCAATTTAGGACAAGGTGGAAGAATTTAGACTTATGATGATTAAGTGGTCAGTTTTGATTCCTAGTAAGAAGGGTATGCTTCATGAATAATGTTTCGAAACTTAAAAATTTAGCCTATGGTGATCATGGCAAGGTCAAATCTTTATGACGGAAGGATATAATTTTGATGGTAGTCATGTAAAAGTTGATTTTTATATTGGGACTTGTGAGATAAAAATATGATTATCAAATGATAAACTTGATAGTATCAGAGAGAGATGATTAACTTGACTTTCCTATGAAATCTTTTCTCTTGTTTTCCCTTTAAAAGGAGAAATTTGACTTATTCCATATCTTTGAATCACCCTTTAAAAGTTTTCAATATCATTGAATCCTAGCTCCCTTAATCATGACCAATCGACTTTGATCATCTTTCTTATCATATTAATATCTTGGGTCGTACTCAATTGAATTAAATTTAATTGTGACCTGAATCTCCATCCTTGTATGCTCGTGCTCAAACTTCGATGACCTTGTCCTCCATATTGCCCAAATCTTAATTATCCAGAATTGATCAACTTAGATCGTATCGAGACTAAATTTTCTTATATATATTGTGATTGAATTTCAATGCTATTGACTTTCGTTCTTTAAACTTTTGATTTTGATTTTTCTTTGAATAGTGCCCCTTTATAGATAATTACTAGTTATCTTTATTTTATTTTTGATAATTACCAGTTTTTATATAGGATGGTAGACTGCCTTACAGCCTTGATGATTTGTTGTTTCTGTAACTTTTCAGTTTAGCACCCCAGTTTGCTTGTATGTTTTAATACCCTATGACCGTTTTGGTTTAGCATGACTAGTATACCTAGATGAGACTTTCAACTGCCACCGTATGCCATGACCCTGTAGGACATTCTTTTAAATTGTACGATTTAGGTAAGTTTTGAGACTTTGATTGTTGCGGACGAGACTCTAGAAGAAGTACGACCATCTTAATTTCGAGGACAAAATTTTCTAAGGAGGGTAGACTTGTAACACCCACTTTTCTAAAATGAGGGTAATTTTAAACTTTTGTAAAAGTTTATTATTTAATAATAGGATTTATGATTTATGGGAATTTTTAATTAATTTAATACTTTTTAAAATTTGTGAATTATAATTTTGATGTGTTAGCTAGTGAACCCTAGAACTGTTGAGCCAAGAGACTAACCATGACCATGGGGACCTAACCATGTGATTAGAATGACTATTTACAACTTTTTAGGCTAAGAATATTTTGGTCATTTTGTGACTTTTGAATTATTTAGGATTTTGATTAATTGGTAAATTTTAGATTATTTTAATAATATTTAAATTATATATTGTGATTTTGGTCATTTTTTATATTTTAATATTTTGGGAATTTTATATTTAATATTGATTTTACGGGATTTGTTTAGTCGGATTTGAGTTTCGTTTCATTCCGACTTGTGCTAGTGACCCGGGTAGCTTAAACTGTAGACGGGATCTCAAGATTAGTTAGTTATGGCCCACAAACCCCACTAATTAAGTTAGTAAGTTTACACTAATCCCACTTGTTAGATTGTTTAAGTTAGAGGCTTAAATTTAACCCTTTTGATCCCAAACTTGAACCTAACTTAAAATTAACCAAGAGGACTAGTTGAGGCCTTATTGGGCTTTCCCCCAAGGCCCAAATAGGGTTTAATGTCAGCAACTATAGTTAGGTTAGCCTCCTTTCCTTTCATTTCTTTCCATCTTGCCTCTTTTCCTTGACAAAGTGTTCTTCCCCAAATTAGAGAGCTTTCCTCTTTGATTTGATCTCCAAATTCTTACATCCCTCCACCAAAACTTTCATCCAACCTTCTCATACTAACAAGGGAGGGTGCTAGCAAAAATTTGGAGCAAAGTGCAAGGAGGAGTGTCCTTTTTGGAAGATCTTCGTGTCGGAGCCGTGTCCTTGGGAGTATCATTGGGATTCTACTCCCAATAGGTAAAACCAACCCTCTAAATTGATTTCCTATGCATATTAGTTAGTTTTGAATCCATAGGATCCACCCCCATGCATGTACCCTATTTAGATTCAAATTTGAGGCCATTTGGAGCTCTCTTGAGAATTTTAGATATGTGTCTTGTGTCCTACTTGATAGATCCCAAATTAGGACACCCCATGTGTATGTATGTATGATAATAGTTTAAATAGATATTTAAATTCAGTTTTAGAATGGTTAGAGAGTGGATTGATCTTAGTTAGGATGGTTAGAATGAGTATCATTTGGATACCTATGTTGGTATCCAAGTATCTTGGCCTACATGTGTTTCTTTTGTCCAAAACAACTCAAATTCGTCATAATATTCATCCACATTTTTATTAACCAAAGCAACTTAGAAATGTCATAACTTTTAGCTTAGAACTCCGATTAATCTCTCGTTTTTTTAAAAGAACCGTATCGAAGTTAGCTTTCCAAATATATATACTTTAATAAGCCAAAATCGTTTTGGAACTTTCTGTAAAACTATTTGAGTGTCAGCTGTCCGAAAGACAAATGCGTTTCGGTGTTTTCGCGATTCCGGGAGCTTCCGAACACGAAAAATGCGATCCGTTTAAAGTTTCAGAAAGTTAACACGAAGGGCTACGACATACTTTAATCCTAAAATTAGTGAAGGCCATTGGTACAGTATTAGTTTTAAGTAGAAGAGTGACTATACGACATAGGCATTTGTGTAACCTATGAGCCTATGTAGTATGAATATTAATAAATGTAGAGTATGTAATGCATGATATGTTAGATGAATGAAATGATATATATATGATATGTATCCTCTTTACATTAATGTATATATATGGTTGAATGCAAGCATGTAGGAAAGCATCAATGTAATGTATGTAAGCAATACATAAATGCATGAATGAAAGAATGATATACAATGTATGCATGGAAGTATATAATGAATGCTAGATATGAATGCAAGGTATACATGTAATGATAGATATGAATGCATAATATATACATAATGTAATACAATATATAATGATAGCATGTATGGTAATGTAAAATATATGATGCAAGCATGTATATGTCCACTGTTTCTCTTTTTCTTACATTTTTCCTTTCCTTCCCTTCCCTTTCCATTTCAGTTTTTTCCTTTTTTTTTCTCTTCTATTTTTACATGTTGAATACAATGTATATAATGTATAGATGTATGTAAGTATGTAATATGCATGAATGACATGTATGTAATAAAAATAATTATATGTATGCAACTTAATGATATGAAAATGGATATAATGCCTGAACTGAAGTATGCATGTATATGGGATATGAATGAATGATATATATGTGTTAAGGTAATGTAATGTATGTATTCCAATATATTTTGAGTTAAATATATGAGTTTGTATGCATATATTATATGTATGCATGTATGCAGGAATAAATGTAATATAATATAGAGTATGCACATATGATATGTATGTAGGCATGTATGCAATGTATGTATGTATACATGATATGTATGTATGCATCTATGTATGTATGTATAGGTGCATGAATGAATGCAAGTATGCATATATGATATGTATGTAGGCATGTATACAATGTTGTATGTATGTATGTATGTATACATGATATGTATGTATGCATGTACGCAATATAAGTATGTATGTATGCATTTCTATAAACTGAGTTAACCTATAACCTTTTACACACATGCATTCATACACCCTTTGACACCATGTATCCCATGTCACATATACCTACCTATCACTAAATTTGAGAACATTAACACATATCCTTTCACACATGCCAAACACACACACACACACACACACACACACTCACTTACTCTTTTACCTCTCCTTCTCTCTCTCTCTCTCTATATATATATATATATATGTATGTGCCTATGTATATAGCTTTCCTATATATCTATGTATATGAATATGTGAATGTGAATAATATATACATTATATGACTAAGTTTGTGTGCCTTGTTAGCTTATGGTTTAGTTTTGTGCTTGGTTTAGTAAGTGACTTAGGTTATGAGTTAGTAGCTATCTTGGATACTTGATTTGCATAAACTTAGTTTGTTTAGACCTAGAATTGACTAACCTAGACTAGTTGACCATTGTTGACCCAACCCTAGCTAGTTTGACTACAGTTGACTATAGTTGACCTAGTTTAACTTTATAGTTGACCAGAGTTGACCAAGAGTTGACTTTGACCTAGATTGACTTAGACTCATGTAGATTGCATTATAATTTTAATTACCATATAAATTAAACTCTTTATAACCTGTGTTTCTCTAGCTAGGACTCTGTGACTCCAGTTGGCCATCTTTTTATATCAGTTGTTCAGGATATCAGGCGAGTACATTCTCTTACCGTTTTATACTTGATAGAATTTACATTTATGCTCTAGATTACTTTACCTGATGCTGTCACGTTGTTAACACGGATTAGTACTATATAGATCCCTTCATGAGATGTTATCCCCCTCGGGAGCATCGGATACATCATGTCATGTGCGTTTCACTTTCATCATGTATTCCTGTGCTTTCACCATTCATGTGCACTCTCGTGATTCATGTACTCTCATGTTCACAGAGCCCCCATATTTACATTCATGCACCCATTTATGGGCCCCCATGTGATATCATGTGCAATAACATAACCTGTCTGGATCCTTATGTATTGATTGGAGTACGGGGGAGTATAAATGGTCATGTGAACAATTTCAAAGTAGTGTAGTGATGTGCAAACTTTCATGTTTATTATCAAGCCGTTCACATGTCTATCTTGTACTCTATATCACTAGTCACTGTTAGCTCTTTACTTATAGATATTTCTTTACAGTCATCTCTTTTACTTCATATATTTCCTAGCGTTTCATGTATCTTACTCTATAGCATATTTACATATCCTGTCATATTATGAACTGCGTGAGATGTATTGTGCTCACTCCCGTCCTGACTGGATCTGTTGATAAATTTTACAGATAGCTTGGAGGTTACCTGCTAGCCTAGAGGAGACACAGTAGAGGTTGGAGTAGATGGCTAGAGTTTTTCTTATTTTATTTTTGTAGTGCCCCGTCCCGCTCAGTCAATCGGAGGAATCGAAATGCCGACGGCGTTTGGACATCGCCATGCAACGGCGACTCGAAGACAGCGCTCAGGTGGGGTAGTTTCGGTGAACTTGCCTCATCTTAGCCTTCACATAATAAATCGCATGTTTTCAACTTGCACAAGTAGGCTTAATAATAAAAGAGATGAATCCACATAGCTAAAGGGAATAATCCCGACGGGTCGAATTGAGTTAGAATATGGAAAGGTCCAACGGTCGGCTTAGAGTTGGTGTACGGCGTGCTTTAAAAATGACACTCGATCCTTCGTCCCGTGGCTTGGGAGAAGGAAAGTTGGTTGAGTAGGCGAAGTATGAACGTAACCTAAGTCATAGGCATCGCCCGCATGAATGCTTCATAAAGCATGCACGGTCCCGTCGTCCAAGGCTCGGCATAGCCTTGGCTTGCCCATGAGTTAAGTTGCGTTGAGCGGCTTGTGACCTAAGTCTAGGCACCCGAGTGACTTGGTCGTTCAAATTGGATGCGTGCACGACACGATCCGGTAAGGCAAAGCTTGATGCAGCCTTTGCTCGTTAAGTTGTTGCGAAGTTAAGTTAGGCAAAGTTATGCCGGTCGACCTAAGATATTACAAGCACTGTCCCGCTCTTTCACGGTTCGTCCAAGTTAAGTAGTCCCACGATCTCAAGGCCCGTCGACTTGGGCAGGAGTGTCGCGCAGAGTACGATTGGCTTAAGGCACGATGCACGGGCTTAGTGTTTAAGGCAAGGATCACAATTGATTCAAAGTGAGTTTTGATAAAGGATTATCAAATAGGCATTCATGAGTTGAACCAAATGATAGGGTAACAAGTAAGGAAATGCTCGCGACCGTGGGTCGTCGAGGGGTCTCAAGGATAGAAGTCTTGGTTTTGGTAGAGGAATAACTGTGTGAGACGTCAGTTTGTGTCGAGTCTTGCATGGTCATTTGACAACTTGTCGACAAGGGCGATAAATCCTCGAGCGACAACCCTGGGCCATAGGACCGACTCGGCCTAGGAGGAAACAGGGTATAGTCATGCGTAAGGTTTTGACACAGGTTAAGCGGGGACTTGCGACGGGGCTAGCTACTTGCGTCGAAAGGATCCCGATTAACAAAACTATACGTCAAGGTATAGCTTGTGATGCTAGTGGCCAAGTTCATATAGATGTCGGCAAATAGCGGCTATCCGCGTGTATGCCTTTGGATTGAGTTGAGTTGAAGGTGTGTACAGTTTAACACAAAGTTTGGGCCTAAGATTGGGTTTCAACATAGGCGTCATGCTTCGGCACGAGATATGGCGTTAAGTCTTGAGTTGTCGGCATATAAGTTGTATGGTTATGGTTGAAAGTTGGTTGAGTTTAAGTCAGGAAACCGCCGTAAGGCAAAGTTGTTTGAGTGACACTAAGATTCACAAGTCTTGATTGGGTCAGTTGGTGATCAAAGTAGCAAGGGCCGCGAGGCGGCGATATGGATGAGTCGCACATAGTTGCGAGGCACGACACAAAGGATTTGAAGCACGGTCACACGGAAATGGAGCCTCATCGCGTAGCGTCTCTGATTATGGCCGTAGGGCAAACATGACTCGATAGGTTAACGTTGAATGTTGCAAGCACGGGATGGTCTAAAGACACAAAATAGGCAAGACGTCGATCATAAAACTGATCCTAAGGCAAGACTAGAAAGACAATTGATAAGAAGTGACTATGTTGCACAAAGTAAATCAAACGTGTTGGGTTTGTATGGGTGGGCGAGGAGCTCATTCCACCAGTACAGTTGAGTACTGACACCCACATAGTTTTCATGTGCAGGTACAGGTAGAAGCTCGTGGCGCGGAGCTCGCTTGGATGCGTCGAGGCACGGAGTTCCTTGGCGATTCGAAGCGTGCGGCCTCATGGAGTAAAGACTTATACGGGACATAATGTATGGACATCGCCTTCCGAAGCTTCCGCTGGATCGACAAATGTATTGAGAGAGGAGAGAGAGAGCTGAGTGACTTGTAATGTGAGCTTGAGTGAGCATAAGAGACTTGTAATCTTGGCCTTGCGCCCTATTGTAACCTTGTTTCAATATCAATAAAAGAGTGTTTGCAATGACTTGTGTTTTGTTCTAAATTTCGCTGCTATTATTCAATGTCTCTGCTCGGGACTTCTGTGTGACGACCCCATCGCAGCTGCTGAAATCGGCCGTTATGGAACCCGCCTTGCACGAGCGCAATCTAGGCTCGTGCGGCATCATGCCTTAGCGAGGACGATCGCTCCTACGGGAGCGGGGCGTGACATAATGGTATCAGAGCACGGCTTTACGTCCTTGGACTATCGATTGAATTCTTTAACTCCGTTGTTTATACAAACTCTGAAATGTTGCTTCCAAAGTTGATATCGTTGGTGCGCTCTCTCTCAAATGTCCTACGGGATGTCCATACAATAAGTCTAACTATTTTGCAAAACGTAGGAAAACAGCTTTTGTCAAAACAAAAAAGATGGTTTGCGTAAGCACGGTTGGCTAAGTCGGGCTGGGCATATACACCAAAGTTGCGTCGACCTTAAAAAAGTCGAGTGCAAAAATTGAATAGTGTCGAACCAGAATGAGTTGAACTCGATTGAGTAAATTAGGATGACTGTCGATAGGGGTACTATCGAGCGACGATATCGTCGGTGCGATATAGATGAGCGTGCTTGGAATTCGAGGAATGGTTCGAACGGGATTCAAAGAAGTCGATTTTGATTAGAATGATAGTTTTGAGGATTTGTTGAATGACTTCATTCTTGAGTGGTGTATGCGATAGTCTCAGGAATGTCTGTTAATCGATTGAGGATACGGGGTGTCGGTGAGTCTATCAGCAAGCGTCGCATTATGCAAAGCCGTAGAGCGAGTATCATTGAATAAGTTTAATCTTGAAGTTTGACGTGTTGATTCGAACATACTAGAAATAACGCACATGGAACGTGCACGAGATTGAGGATTGCGCGAGTACGAAACGCGAAAATGATTGAGTAGGTGAAATCGAATCGAGGAAAAAGTTAGGGCGTACGAATGTATAACTTGATCGAGAAAATTGATAAGGATCGTATACGAAAGTTAGCACGACAAGAAGTTAACGTGCATGAAAGGTTTGATTTTAAAGTTACGTAAATGACTCTAAGTATTGGATTGAATGTTGCTTGATGATTTGAGTTAGCAAGGAATGATGCGAATTAAGGAAATACGTTGGTCGATGACTTAAGATAGACGGATAAATGATACGTGATTTCGGATTTGAATGAATTGATCTTGTAAAGGATTCAGGGGATAATGATCGAACTTGAATTTGAATGTCAAGAAGATCCAGTCGAATGATGGCATCATTCGCACGACTCGAAATTGGTTGCAAAGGAAGATCGTCAGGTTACGCATATCGTCGATGGTATTGAGGCGTATCAAAGATTGATATGATAACTCGGTGGTACTATGACTCGGTGAATGACGATCGTACAAATGTTATTGTTCGGTTGGATGCTATACTTAGGATTTTGATTGAGATGAATGTTGGATGAAAATGATTGTGTCTTGAGGGTTACGCGGATAATCACAACATCGACGATCTTGTCTTGTGCGAGCGCAACTCTAGCCTCGTACATGCGTTACGTCGGATTCAGGGCGATCGTTCCGCATGAGCGCTGACATGGTGATTCATGTCGCGGGAATGATCGAACTCGAAAAAGGATGCGGCAACTTTGATTGTCTCGACTTGTCGGTTTGATGCGGAGGAAAATTCGAGGATGTTTAGACTTGCGATTGACGAATGAATGAAACTTGAGGATTGAGGAGGTCCAATCCGCGCATCGAGAATGAATTAGTCTAGACACAAAACAAGAGTTACGTCCGATGAGGATGATTATCCTGCGGTAGCGTGCATGGTGATTCATGCCCACCATGGATAATCTGAATCGCGTGAGATCGGGGCACAACATATTGTTAAGCTAGACGACCTCCTGATCGAATACGTGAATTGGGATGAATGACATAGGAAATGTGAAATATGAATTATGGTTTAGCGATGGATTGTGTCGTAGCATGCTTGACTTGGAAGGATTGATAGGCGGAGTACGTCAGACGTGTTCGAAGAGATAGACGATATGAAATGGCTTGTTGAACGAACGATATTGATGTATCGAAGATTTGGGTAAGCGAACTTATGATAGTGGCTTTGCTGAATGACTCGGACCCCGTGCGACAAAATGTTGGGATATGTGTAGGCAATCTATGCTCGAAGTTTAGAAATCGGAGTGATACGAGCTTGGGTAGAAAGACCCCGTACTATCAATTTGGTTTGACCTTAGGATGGGGTCAGTGTTGATATTGTTGTTTGGGAACTATGATTCCAATACTGACGGAAAGACATAACCTAGTAGTTAGGCAGACGTCCGAGTGCGAAGTGGTAGGAAATTGTGGAGGCACCACTCGCGAGTATCGGTTGACATGTATATATATCAAGGACGTTTGAATACGCGCACGATCCGACTCGAGTGGTGATAGCGGGATTCGCTATCACGAGGCTTGGTTGAAATGTATGTATTTTGGGGATGCCTGAATATATGCATGATCCATACTAAGTGATACGTTGAATCAAGTGAGACTTGAGAAACAGAAAAGTGTCGAGGATTTCGAGATCGTAAGTTTTGAAGAAAGGATTGAGGTAGCACGAGCGTGGCTCGGATTTGAGAAATATAGGAAAAATGTGTGCGAGAAACATAGGATGTTTAGAAATGATAGGATGGCTTTGCTGAATGACTCGGACCCCGTGCGACAAAATGTTGGGATATGTGTAGGCAATCTATGCTCGAAGTTTAGAAATCGGAGTAATATGAGCTTGGGTAGAAAGACCCCGTACTATCAATTTGGTTTGACCTTAGGATGGGGTCAGTGTTGATATTGTTGTTTGGGAACTATGATTCCAATACTGACGGAAAGACATAGCCTAGTAGTTAGGCAGACGTCCGAGTGCGAAGTGGTAGGAAATTGTGGAGGCACCACTCGCGAGTATCGGTTGACATGCATATATATCAAGGATGCTTGAATACGCGTACGATCCGACTCGAGTGGTGATAGCGGGATTCGCTATCACGAGGCTTGGTTGAAATGTATGTATTTTGGGGATGCCTGGAATATATGCATGATCCATACTAAGTGATACGTTGAATCAAGTGAGACTTAAGAAACAGGAAAGTGTCGAAGATTTCGAGATCGTAAGTTTTGAAGAAAGGATTGAGGGTAGCACGAGCGTGGCTCGGATTTGAGAATGTATAGGAAAAATGTGTGTGAGAAATTAGGATGTTGAATAAGTGATAAGTCGATAAGTGTACTCAGTTAGTTTCGAGAACGAAACTTTTTCTGAGTGGTGTATGATGTAGTGCCCCGTCCTGCTCAGTCAATCGGAGGAATCGAAACGCCGACGGTGTTCGGACTTCGCCATGCAACGGCGACTCGAAGACAGCGCTCAGGTGGGGTAGTTTCGGTAAACTTGCCTCATCTTAGCCTTCACATAATAATCGTATGTTTTCAACTTGCACAAGTAGGCTTAATAATAAAAGAGATGAATCCACATAGCTAAAGGGAATAATCCGACGGGTCGAATTGAGTTAGAATATGGAAAGGTCCAACGGTCGGCTTAGAGTTGGTGCACGGCGTGCTTTGAAAATGACACTCGATCCTTTGTCCCGTAGCTTGGGAGAAGGAAAGTTGGTTGAGTAGGCGAAGTATAAATGTAGCCTAAGTCATAGGCGTCGCCCGCATGAATGCTTCATAAAGCATGCACGGTCCCGTCGTCCAAGGCTTGGCATAGCCTTAGCTTTCCCATGAGTTAAGTTGGTTGAGCGGCTTGTGACCTAAGTCTAGGCACCCAGTGACTTGGTCGTTCAAGTTGGATGCGTGCACGGCACGATCCGTTAAGGCAAAGCTTGACGCAGCCTTTGCTCGTTAAGTTGTTACGAAGTTAAGTTAGGCAAAGTTATGCCGGTCGACCTAAGACATTACAAGCACTGTCCCGCTCTTTCGCGGTTCGTCCAAGTTAAGTAGTACCACGATCTCAAGGCCCGTCGACTTGGACAGGAGTGTCGCACAGAGCGATTGGCTTAAGCACGATGCACAGGCTTAGTGTTTAAGGCAAGGATCACAATTGATTCAAAGTGAGTTTTGAGAAAGGACTATCAAATAGGCATTCATGAGTTCAACCAAATAATAGGGTAACAAGGAAGGAAATGCTCGCGACCGTGGGTCGTCGAGAGGTCTCAAGGAAAGGAATGCTCGCGACCGTGGGTCGTCGAGGGGTCTCAAGGATAGAAGTCTTGGTTTTGGTAGAGGAAT
Source organism: Iris pallida (assembly GCA_029216955.1). Taxonomy (NCBI): domain Eukaryota; kingdom Viridiplantae; phylum Streptophyta; class Magnoliopsida; order Asparagales; family Iridaceae; genus Iris; species Iris pallida. The sequence goes on from JANAVB010031380.1 coordinate 88,463, forward strand.
ACTGTGTGAGACGTCAGTTTGTGTCGAGTCTTGCATGGTCATTTGACAACTTGTCGACAAGGGCGATAAATCCTCGAGCGGCAATCCTGGGCCATGGGACCGACTCGGCCTAGGAGGAAACAGGGTATAGTCGTGCATAAGGTTTTGGCACAGGTTAAGCGAAGACTTGCGACGGGGCTAGCTACTTGTGTCGAAAGGATCCTGATTAACAAAACTATACGTCAAGGTATAGCTTGTGATGCTAGTGGCCAAGTTCATATAGATGTCGGCAAATAGCGCCTATCCGTGTGTATGCCTTTGGATTGAGTTGAGTTGAAGGTGTGTACAGTTTAACACAAAGTTTGGGCCTAAGATTGGGTTTCAACATAGGCGTCGTGCTTCGGCACGAGATGTGGCATCAATCTTGAGTTGTCGGTATATAAGTTGCATGGTTATGGTTGAAAGTTGGTTGAGTTTAAGTCAGGAAACCGCCGCAAGGCAATGTTGTTTGAGTGATACTAAGATTCACAAGTCTTGATTGGGTCAGTTGGTGATCAAAGTAGCAAGGGCCACGAGGCGGCGATATGGTTGAGTCACACATAGTTGCGAGGGCGGCACAAAGGATTTGAAGCACGGTCACACGGAAATGGAGCCTCATTGCGTAGTTGCGTCTCTAATTATGGCCGTAGGGCAAACATGACTCGATAGGTTAACGTTGAATGTTACAAGCACGTAATGGTCTAAAGACACAAAATAGGCAAGGCGTCGTCATAAAACTGATCCTAAGGCAAGACTAGAAAGACAATTGATAAGAAGTGACTATGTTGCACAAAGTAAATCAAACGTGTTGGGTTTGTATGGTGGCGAGGAGCTTATTCCACCAGTACAGTTGAGTACTGACACCCATATAGTTTTCATGTAAAGACACAGGTAGAAGCTCATGTGCGGAGCTCGCTTGGATGCGTCGAGGTATGGAGTTCCTTGGCAATTCGATGCGTATGGCCGTATGGAGTAAAGACTTACGGGACATAATGTATGGACATCGCCTTCCGAAGCTTCCGCTGGATCGACAAATGTATTGAGAGATGAGAGAGAGAGCTGAGTGACTTGTAATGTGAGCTTGAGTGAGAATGAGAGACTTGTAATCTTGGCCTTGCGCCCCATTGTAACCTTGTTTCAATATCAATAAAAGAGTATTTTGTAATGACTTATGTTTTGTTCTAAATTCCGCTGCTATTATTCAATGTCTCTCTG
>JANAVB010031381.1:0-37500 GCA_029216955.1 Iris pallida
CGGCTCGTTTGCCTCATCATTGGCAGGGATTGATAAAGCTATCCTCCCTTTCCTCAATCTTATCGCAGAAGCAAAACTATCGGCGAGATTAAAGTTCTCGGCAAAAGTATTTGCAGATGTGTAAAATACCGAGTATGTAAAGAGCATCCGAGGCCCTTGAGGAGTGCTCTTTGGTGGCATCGAGAAGGTAGCCTTTGTGTCACGGGCATTGTAGTAGGCCCAAGCTCGGGCCCCGTCAATCAAGAAACCCTTGCCCTGAAGGCAGGTGATTGCGTTCCCTACGTGGAACTGATCATACCCAAATTGTCTAGCAAAACGGCTAGGGAGGTATGGTTCCAAAAAGCATTCTTCTTCAAAGCGGTATACTAAATGAGATGGTCGAATTGTCTTCAACCATTCAAAGGCCACACGGTTTAAGGGCTGCAGTTTTGAATCTACCATGTTGGGTGGCATCTGGTCATGACCGGCCGGGAGAGGGCGCAACAGAAGTTCCATCCTCTGTTCAAATTTAAAACAAATCTGCACTCACTCAGAGAGGTGTACTTCCATTTACCCTGAGAATATCTGCGCAAGAAGCTGCCATCTACTGGTCCCATACCAGGGTCCATTAAAGTTGGATAGTGGAGGAGTAACCATCCAAAGAGATAAGTGTACGGCATTTCGAGACGGGGGAATTCTTTCTCTCCCTTTGCCTTCAGCATCGAGTCAACATACAAGCGAAGACTCGCATTCAATCTGCAGGTCATTGCCGATAACAAGTCAACCTTATAACCGAAGACTAGCTTGACGGCAGCAAAAAGTACACCGCGATAAAAACGGTCCACTGCACTAGATCCCGGGACCACGAATCGTCTGAGCCAGTGTGTCAGAAACCCTGCTAACTGGGCTTCTTTGGACATGGGTCTGTAACCCATTCTCAAAAAACTCTCCAAAATGTCACCTTTCTTTAAAGGTGGATATTGATAATCATCCTTCATTTCCTTATCATAATGTTTACTTTCTTCCATCATCTTCATGACTTCCGTGTTAATTAAGGGTTTGAAAAAATGAGGGTAACATTTGTCATTTTCCTTGGTTTTCTTCTCTTCAATATGATTTAAGAACAAATATGGCAACCACTTCGAAGAATAGCAAGTGTTGGCCGTAGCACTCTTATAGTACAAAGAGCAAATTTTGTAATGGCATAGCAGTTCTTCAAACACTGCTACCATTTCTGCATTTTCTTTTCTGAGTTTCTCCAACTCGTCATTTGTGGGAACAAACTCCTCATATGGAGCATCCGCCATGGGCAAGTATGAGATGTACTTCATCTCGTGGAGTGCAAACCCCATCTCTCCACCCGGGGTCATGAAGGTTCCTGTTCTGTAATTGTATCGCTCAGCCAAGGCCAAAAACATTTGAGGGTTAGGAGCAAACCCGTATACAGTGGCATGCACTGCTTGAAACAGGTTAATTTGTTGAAGTTTGTCTTGGAAGGTTGTCAGAACCCAATTTGCAATGCAATTCCATCGTTTGTAATCTGGATTCACTAATCCAGTCATTCTGATATCCTGTTCAGGGTATCTTCCTTCTTCCTTCGCAAATTCATTTGCGAATATAGGGGTTCTGACGGGCATCAGCATAGAGGAGTTTTCCGGTGGGATGCAGCTGGGTCTTAAACCTCTCAACATAACACTGTATCTGTCAGAAGAGCTGTAAAACATATCTTTCCCGTTAACCTTCTTTACAAAGATCTTCCCTGCATGAGCATCCTGGAGAAGGGTGATGTTCCAATCCATTTTCCTTGGGTAGCTCGCATGAGCGTACCGTGACAAAGGAAGGCATCGAGCAATTTTAGGAATGAAGAATGATCTGTCTTCCCGGTGGACTACCATCTCCTCCATCATTGGCCTAGGCTGGGAGACTTTTTCAAAGGCGTCACCAAACAAGAATAAGGGTTTCTTGTGGATAACAGCATCTGCTGATTCCAGAGGCTGTCCATTCATTAGACACATTAAAGTTTCGTTGTCCTGAGAAATCAATATTGCCTGACGAGAAGTCGGCAGATCGTACTGAGGATAATGGACGTGAGACAAATCTTCTTTATATTCAGATTCAGACAAAGTTCCCACAAAATGTTCATAGTTTGGATCTTCATTGGTTTCAACTGCATCAAAAACAGATGAAGATCAGTACAAGTCAAAAACTTTATTTTTTCGGACAAGCAAAACAGAAGAGTACACAATCCTCAGATTGCGCTAACATGGATTGCGCAACATTAGTTTGCGCATCATAATAGGGTGCGCAAACCAATCGATTGCGCTGACATTCAGCGCAAACCAATCGATTGCGCTGACATTCAGCGCAAATCAATCGATTGCGCTGACTTTCTGTCAGCACAATTCGATAGATTGCGCAGGATTACAGTCTTCATAAAAATGAAGACTGACTGTTTATGCAACCAAAAACCCTAAAAAGGGTGGCGCAAGTTGAACTCATCTCTAAAAAGAAATGAGTTTCGAAGATCGAAGGAAGTCAAAACACCCTAAAAAGGGGTTTCGATCGGTTTTACTACCTATCAAAGCAGGGTGCGCAGACTCATGTCGAGATGCTCGCCGAGCAACTCTGTCAGAGGATTCGGCCGGAGCTTTTCCCTTCGCAGCGGCGGTGGCGGCAACATTAGATCGTCGGGGCGCCATGGAAGTTGTCGGAGAAAGAAGACAGAAAGGGTTCGGGGATTTTTCTCTCAAAAGCACAAAGGAGGCAAAGTAAAAAAATGAAATGAAGAAGTGGGCTATTTATAGCCTTTGAAATACGAAACGGCTGCCTTGGATTGCGCCTAAGATCGGGGAATAGTTCGCTTTGCGCAGACAGCTCATCAACATGCGCAACTTGGTTCAATATTCAAAAATTCAAAGTATTTCGAAATTTTGAATCAAATCAACTTTCGAAAACTTTGAAGGGGGTCTTGTAGGTCCTAAAAAATCAAGTTGTATCAATCACCAAAATCAAGAAATCAAGATATACATCATCTTGTTGAATTGCGCAGACAACAGATTGCGCAGCCATCCGATTGCGTAATCTAATTTGCGCACACAACCGATTGCGCAAGCTGACGTGGCAGAAGTCATCATTACTAAATCAAATCAAATCTTTTCTGACAACTGACAGCACAGATAACAAGGAGTCTGTTCGTTTCCTGCGCCGCACAGTGCTCGAGGGCGGCTGACAGCTGGCAGTGCAAACCAATCCTGCGCAGTTTGAGTTTGCGCAAACCATGTATGCGCAATTCAACTCTGCGCACTCCATCAAACGTAACTGTTAAGTTACACGTGGCATTCATGCCATCGATTGGTCATTACATGGCAACTGTTTAGGCACGATCATGCGTATTTCTATCAAATCATGCCATGTGTCCATGATAGTCGGCCCACGATCCAGTAACTATCTGCGCAAATCAATGTTGCGCAAACCAATGCTGCGCAAATCATCATGCGCAGTCCAAAATAACTGAAAGTTAGTTATTTCCAGAACTCTATAAATAGAGTTTCAAGTCTTCATTCAAGGGGCGGAGATCAGAGATCAGATATCAAGATCAGAAATCAGAAATCATAGAGTTCAGGAGTTCTTGCCAAAGTGCTGCTGCATTCTTCCGAGACTTTTGTCTTCAACTTCAGAAGCTTTTGTCTTCAGTTTCCAGAGTTGTTTTCAACTTCAAAGGCAATGGCCATAACTTATGACATGATGTATAACCTCAAGGAACTCTTCGGACATCAGAGTAGAGCAGCTAGGCAGTTTGCTATGAAATGTTTGATGAATACAAAAATGGCTGAGGGCACACCAGTAAGGGATCATGTTCTCAAGATGATGGGTCATCTGAATGAGATGGAGATCCTTGGAGCTGAAATCGATGGGGAAACCCAGTCGATATCATTCTCGGGACTCTGCCTAAAAGTTTTGACAATTTCTGCCTTAATTACAACATGAACAAAAGGTTGTATAGTTTGGCAGAACTTGCAAAAGAGCTACAGGATGCTGAATCTCTCTTTAGGTAGAGTGGTCATGTTTTTGTTTCTGAAAAGGCTTCTACTTCTAAGCCAAAAGGCGGTAAGAAGAAGAATAACATTCAGAAATAGGCAAACTTAGCAAAGAAGGGCATGGGACCTCAAGGCGCGGTGAAAAAGCCCAAAGACAAATATTTCAAGTGCAAAGGGTCAGGACATTGGAAGACTGATTGTCCACTTCTCAAACAAGGGAACAAAGAAGGTATATCTCATTTACTAGTAGTTGAAACATGTTTAGCGGTGTTATCTACCGACAACTGGTGTGTAGATACAGGAGCCACTAATCATGTCTGCAATACATTGCAGGGGTTCCAAGAAACCAGACGGCTCAGTGATGGAGAGATATGCTTGTTTATGGGTGATGCTACAAAAGTATCGGTCGTTGCACTAGGAGATGTTACTTTATCTTTTGGTAGAAATAAGTCTTTGACATTGAGAGATTGTCTTTATGCACGTTCACTTAGAAGGAATTTAGTTTCTGTTTCTATGTTAGTTAAGGATGGATATTCAGTTTATTTTAATGACAATATTGTTATTAGAAAGAATAAACATTTTATCTGTTCTGGTGCATTGGTAGATAATTTGTATGTCATTAATCCTATTTTGCCCACAATGCAACTTATGAAAATGAATAATATGTCATCTAACTTAAATAAGAGAAAAGAACCTTCTTGTATGAACCAAACATATCTTTGGCACTTACGATTGGGGCATATTAACCTAAGAAGGATTCAAAGACTGGTTGAAGATGGACCTTTGAGTTTATTGGAAGTGGAGGCACTACTAGTCTGTGAATCCTGCTTGGAAAGTAAAATGACCAAAAGGCCTTTTACGACAAAGGGGTATAGGGCCAAAGATGTGTTGGAATTGGTTCATTCTGATTTGTGTGGACCCATGACTATCCAAGCTAGAGGTGGCTTTGAATATTTTGTCACATTTATTGACGATTATTCAAGATATGGATACATTTATTTGATGCGCCGTAAGTCTGAGTGCTTTGAGAAATTCAAAGAGTACAAGGCTGAAACGGAGAAACGTCATAGAAAATGTATCAAGTCATTACGATCAGATCGTGGTGGTAAGTACCTCTTTGGAGAGTTTAGGGATTATTTATCAGAGGCTGGGATTGCATCCTAATTGACTGCACCTGGAACGCCCCAACAGAATGGTGTAGCCGAAAGAAGGAATAGAACTCTTATGGAGATGGTTAGATCAATGATGAGTTATTTGGATTTGCCAGATTCGTTTTGGGGATATGCCTTAGAGACTGCAGCTTATATTTTAAACTTGGTTCCTTCTAAGTCAGTACCTCTTACTCCCACAGAGCTGTGGATTGGGCGTAAGCCTAGTCTGAAACATGTTCGCATTTGGGGTAGTCCAGCACATGTGCTGAATAGGAAAGCAGATAAGTTGGAATCTCGTACAGAAGTACGCTTGTTTGTAGGCTATCCAAGAGGAACGAAAGGAGGTTTATTTTATAGTCCTAAGGATCAGAAGGTCATTGTTAGCACCAATGCCCAATTCTTAGAGGAAGACTATGTGATGAACCATAAACCCACAAGTAGAGTTGTTCTAGAAGAACTGAGACGTGAGACACCAAGTACTTCAGTACCAATAGTACAAGAGGATGAACCACAAATAACTACACAACGTGTCACAAATGTTACACCACAACCGATAGTGCCTCGTCGTAGTGGGAGGACTGTGATACAACCTGATAGATATATGTTCTTGGGAGAGTCGTCAGACTTCGTCCCTGAGGAACCAGATTATGATCCCTGTACCTACAATAAAGCACTCCAAGATAAAGATGCAGAGTCTTGGCAAAAAGCAATGATATCTGAAATAGAATCTATGGATTCTAATCAGGTCTGGGAGCTTGTAGAACCACCCGTTGGTATAAAAGCCATTGGATGCAAGTGGGTCTATAAGAGAAAAAGAGGATCAGACGGTAAGGTTGAAACCTTTAAAGCTCGGCTTGTAGCAAAAGGTTTTACTTAAAGAGAGGGTATCGATTATGAGGAAACCTTTTCTCCTGTAGCCATGCTTAAGTCTATTCAGATTCTTTTATCTATTGAAGCTCATCTCGATTATGAGATTTGGCAAATGGATGTCAAGACAACTTTCCTTAATGGAAGTCTTGAGGAAGACATCTATATGAAGCAACCAGACAGGTTCATTGAAAAGGGCCAGGAGCATCTTGTTTGTAAGCTCAAAAAGTCTATTTATAGACTTAAGCAAGCTTCCAGATCTTGGAACATCTGTTTTGATCAGGTGATAAAATCCTATGGATTTGATCAATGTCAGGATGAATCATGTGTATACAGAAAGTGTGACGGAAACGTGGTGGTGTTTCTAGTACTTTATGTGGATGACATCTTGCTCATTGGAAACAATGTGAAGGTATTATCTGAAGTAAGGGTATGGTTATCCAAACAGTTTGATATGAAGGACTTGGGAGAAGTAGGTCACATCCTTTGGATCAAAGTTCTACGAGATTGCAAGAAAAGGATGTTGGGCTTATCCCAAGCTTCCTATATCGATACTGTACTAACTCGTTTTAGTATGCAAAATTCTAAGAAAGGTTTCTTACCTTTTAGACATGGAATTGCTCTATCAAAGGAGCAGTGTCCGAGGACACCTAAAGAGATAGAGAATATGAAGGCAGTTCCTTATGCTTCAGCAGTAGGAAGCTTAATGTATGCAATGCTATGTACGAGACCAGACATCTGCTTTGCCGTAGGCATGGTCAGCAGATATCAGTCTAACCCAGGACAAGAGCACTGGACTGCCGTAAAGCATATTTTAAATTACCTGAAAAGGACTAAAGAGTATATGTTAGTTTACCAGGCAGATAGTTTAGTTCCCTTGGGGTATACAGACTCAGATTTTCAGTCAGATAGGGATTCCAGGAAATCTACCTCAGGTTATGTGTTTACTTTGGGAGGTGGAGCCATTGTGTGGAGGAGTATCAAGCAAAAATGTATTGCTGATTCCACCATGGAAGCCGAGTATGTGGCAGCCTCTGAGGCAGCTAAAGAAGCGGTTTGGCTCAGAAACTTTCTGTTGGACTTGGATGTGGTACCTAGTTTGCCTAAGTCTATTACACTTTATTGTGATAATAGTGGTACAGTTGCAAACTCGAAGGAACCACGAGCCCATAAGACAGGCAAACACATTGAGCGTAAGTACCACCTGATACGAGATTTCGTAAAGAAAGAAAAAGTTGCTGTGATCAAGATAGCATCAGCCGACAACCTAGCTGATCCCTTTACAAAGAGCTTACCAGCTAAGGCTTTTGACAGTCATGTTGAGGGAATGGGAGTCAGATGTGTAGCAGCATGGCTTTAAGTATAAGTGGGAGATTTGTAACAGTATACTGAAAAGCAATGCTTTGAGTATAAGTGGGAGATTGTTAGGGTTATATACCAAAAGCATCACTTTTGTAGTAACCTTATTTTCTTAAATTTTGAATGAGAATCATATGGAAAAATGTTTGCATATTGTATTTGTTGCAAGTGTTAATACAAATGTCTGATATTCTATATTGTAGATAATATGGTGTGTGGTGTCACACAGAAGATCATATTATCAGTTTCCTATGGAGTATATAAATAGTTCACAACCTAGATGGACTTGGACAATCTATTGGAAAGGTTGTAGTGTAATCTGTTATTAGTCTATCTTGACTATAGGTTTACACTAGTACACTTTGTGTGTATTGAACAGGACCACTTGAGGTTGTTCTCTTTGTACTGACTACATAAGAGAACAAACACCTCTGTTATTATGGATGCTTGTACTCTTAATCCGGATATAATAACGGACATGTATATGCAATGTGCATTACTTTGACTCATAAAAGAGTGAGATTCATTATGGATCAACAACCTCTATGAATTGGGTAATAACATTGTATGTATGATGGGCTGTTGATTATAAATGGAATCCATGTCCCGATACATCGGGTTGATGATGTCCTCTTAAGGAGCTCATAAGGATTGTCATATAAACCCTGCAGGTGGATTATATCCGACATGACAAATAAAGTTGAGCGGTACTACTTAAGGATAAAAGATGTAGAATCAATATAGTTGTCAGTAACTTAATTTGATCGACGGACATACGATATCTTAACATGGGGAGCCAAACGAGCATATAATAAAAGGAGCCCACAAACATAATTTGGGATTAGGGAGGTAGTGCAACAATAGCTCATTAGTGGACCGAGCTATTGTTAATGGGCCTGGATTGTGTGTTCGGGCTGAACACGGGATATCCAGATCCGTTAGGAGGCCGAACCCTAATTTCTCCTCATGGTCCCTGCCGTAGCCTATATATATCCTCTATTCTCTGGCCGTCAGATTACCGATTAGAAATCTGAAATTTTCTCTAAATTTGTGATTCACGTAAGGAGAGAAAGAGAGTGCTGCCAAGAAGAAGAAAAGGTTGGAAGATCGTCACCCACACAACGTCCAACTCGAGGAAGGAATACGTGCAGAAGATCTTGGGGTCGTCCGCTCGAGATTGCCAGGAATTACTTGTCTCCTTTCCGCCGCAGGTATAATTCGTGAACCCTAGTTTTCGCCTATGAAGGGTTAGAACACGTATTTGATCTGTTTAACTTTCTATCGATCAATACGCACACCAAATGAAGGGTCTTGGGAATCCCCAGTTCCATCACAAAACTATCGGCTAAACAGGTGCCGGTGGCTAAACGCTAAGTACAAAATAGAAGATATCATAGCGGTGAAGAAGAAACCCACTCATGGTCCCTGGCGTCCATACTCTTGGTGTGCACCATTGTTCGGGTAGAATGCTGGATCCTCTGGCGCTGCCACGAGATCTGGCCAAACAAAACCAGCGGGGTCAGCCCCGAATAGCAAGTACCAGAAGGGAGCACAAAAGAGTGAGATTAAATCCAATGAGTAAATTAAGACCTGATTCAAGAGTTATAGTCTTATACCATATCATCGAAACAATACGACACCCTTACAACCAAACAAGGACAAACGGTGCCAATATCGTGCCGAGATAAGATATATCCTGTAACCATGGACAGGTGAAGGGCTTCTGATTGCGACTTCGGTCTATATCGCAGCACAATAGCCCAACCCAACAACCAAATAAGGAAATGAGTTGGACCATGCACCATGATAGTCCATGTTTCTCAGTTGCTAACAGAAGAAAACATATCACAAAGAAGTTGGCTTACAAGCGGCCAATCAATCCTACGGCTTTCTATGATTTGCCCGGGTTATCCCAGAAATGCAAATTGTAGGAATCCTCAGATCGTATCGCGTCCAAGCAGGGCTAGCCAATCCATATAATATACATATACACATAGCACTTTGATTATGCATCGGTCCCCCATAAGGCCACCGTGCTAAAACATATAACACATAGCACGTAGGAGTCGGATATAGTCATCCACTATAGGCAGATGAAACTGTATCCGTGGTGGCCAACCCGACACGTTAGGACAGGACCTGGGGTGGCTGGTAACGTACAATCTCGAGATTCTGTTCCCTCCCAATGCTTCTACTGATTTAAGTTGCTTATATTAACCCTATCTTAATCTTGGAATTACATATCATGGTCACATGGTCATCCTCCTATATATCGTACCATAGTACGTGTATCCTAAGTATGAATCCACATCAGCTCAAGGAGTCCCAAATCTAGATCCATGCTTAGTGTAATGCATCAAACAACAATCAATATATCACGATACTATTACTGACCAATTACCATGACTGTGCTGGAAGGTACACATATATTGACATTAACACGAATGATTACTTAGCACGTAGAGTCACACCTCAGTGCACTCATTAAATGGCACCGCAGTACATACTAATAATGTATCTCAATACACACTTAGAAAAGGTACCAGCACGTATACAAGTAATCAAGTCAGGAACACGGTCAAGTCAGGAAGTCATACGGACCCCTCGTGACATAAAAGTCACATATGAATTTTGGTTAAAGCGAGACAGGAAGATCCTTGAAGCCAATACAAAGATATACAACTTTTCATGTTGGGAGTTGGGAGAAATTCTGGCCATAAATCAGCCAAATAGGACATAAAACATACAAAAACAGCCAAAATAGGCACTATGCGACCAAGGGTGGATGGGTGCCCATTTTCTCATGCGGCCAGAGTCGATGGGTACCCATGCGGCAGAGTCGATGGGGTGCCATACGACAGAGTCGATGGGGGTACCATACGGTAGAGCCCCATGCGATAGAGTCCCATGTGGCCAGAGTCGATGGTTGCCCATGCGGCAGAGTCGATGGGGTTCCATGCGACAGAGTCGATGGGGTGCCATGCGGCAGAGTCCCATGCGGCCAGAGTCGATTGGGTGCCATACGACAGAGTCGATGGGGTGCCATGCATGAGAGTCCCATACGGCCAGAGTCGATAGGGTGCCATCTGGCAGAGTCCCATACAGCCAGAGTCGATGGGGTGCCATACGGCAGAGTCCCATGCAGCCAGAGTCGATGGGTGCCCATGCGGCCGATGGGGTGCCATGTGACAGAGTCGATGGGTGCCCATGCGACAGAGTCGATGGGGTGCTATGCGGCAGATTCCCATGCGGCCACAGTCGATGGGGTTCTATGCGGCAGAGTCGATGCGGTGCCATGTAGCAGAGTCGATGGGTGCCCATCTTCTCAAAAATTCGAGAAAGATGGCCATGGAACCCATAGCTTCCAAGCTCCATAAAACCTTCATTGTAAGTCCAAATTTGGACTTTCATAGGTCAAAATAGGGTAGAACAAAATTCTCTACAACATAAAGCAACTAGATTTTGAAAACAAAAAAGTTTGATAGATCAAAACCCAAGAAAACCAAAAATGACACAAACTTAGATCTACACAAAACTAGCCATTAAAATAAAAAAACTCTAAGAACTAAACTTGTAGAGAATGAAGAGAAGAACAATATAGACAAATAATATCAAAGAAAAAAAATAAAAAAATAAGAATGCAAGAATCTCTTCATTTGGTGCAAGGTGTACTTGCCTAAATGTTGGTTGAGGAAAATAAATGAAAGAGTAAATGAGGAGAGAGAAAGAGGAAGAGAATATATATAGGGGTTGGGTTGACTCAAGGAAACCCTAACCTTAAGCATGCTCTAAACCATAAGACTAATGACATGTTAAATGCTACATGATACAATTAATTAAATTAATTTAAATAAAATCCTAACCACAACATGGTTCAAATATCTTATCATCGAAGTAGTGAACCACGCCTACAACCAGACAAGGACAAGTGCTGGCATACTAATCCGCGACAAGATACTGTTCTATGCCATGGCCAGTTACAAATATATGATACATACAATCAAGATACAGGTGCCAGATACCATATACAGAAAAATCAAATATATATATATATATATATATATATATATATATATATATATATATATAATATTTATATATATAATATATAATATATATATATAATATTTATATATATAAATATATATAATATATATATATATATATATATATTACTGCCTATTACCATTTACTGTTCCGTACTTCATGATTACCCTATGTCACGACCCGCACAAACTGTGAGGGTACGAGTACGCAACAACGTCCAGCCTACGCCGATGTGTCGGCGGTAGAACGTTGTCCTAGGTCAATCATCTAACAATATAAGGGTACCTGTACAGTATATACACTCCGAATGGAGGTGACATAGCAATACAGTCTCAATCACAACTAAGATAGAATACGATAAAAAGATAGAGAGATAAGAAACGAAATGAATCAACAGAGATACAACAAATAGAAATCCAAGTGTCTATGATAACATCTCCACAACTTCCAGATAAAACAACTCCCAGTACATATACAATAATGTATCAATGAGAAAGACAAGGTAAGAGTCTAAGCTAGCAGTCTAAACCACTGGTGGTAGATCCTTTACTGCAATTGGGTCCAAGTCACAAGTGTTGTCTAAGCTGCACCATCATGGGTAGACACCAGAGCCTCATCATTCACTGTAAAATTTTCAACAGGTCCAGTCAGGACAGGAGCGAGCACAATACATCTCAACAAGTCATAGCAGAAAAGGAACTATAATCATGCTAGAGAATAAAATACAGGAAACTGAAGAATAGTAGTATGTAAAAGAGAGACTGTAAGTAAATATCTATGATATATAAAGAGAGACAGTACTAGTGATTCAGAGTACAAGATGAACATGTGAATGGCTTAGGACTGATTCATGACTACACTAAGAGTGATTCATGACTACACTACTTTGTATATTTATTCACATGACCATTCATACTCCCCCGTACCCCAATCAATACACAAGGATCTAGTCAAGTTACGTTAAGATTCATGACTAAACTACTTGACCCGTATAGGGTGATTCATGAATTGATTCGTGAAGGCTCAGTGATCATGAGAGTACATGAGTCACTAGCTGATTTTTGAAGATTCATGATAATAGAAGCAAGAGATACGTGATGTAAGTGAAACACACGAGACAAGAGTATCTGATGCTCCCGAGAGGGATAACATCTCATGAAGGGATCCATATAGTACTAATCCGTGTTACCAACGTATCAGCATCAAGTAAGATAGTCTAAAGCAGGAAAGATAATCCTAAACAAGATATGAAATGATTAGAGAATGTACTCGCTTGGTATCCTGAATGTCCGAAGAGAATATACTGTCCGAGGAGTGGTGTCTGTCTCCTATAGAATAGTACAAGTGACAACAAGTCTAAAATAAGAAAATAGACTGCTATAATGCATCTACATGAAGTTTGGGGTCAATCTAAGCTAAAGTCAACCTTTGGTCAACTCTAGTCAACCCTAACAGTCAAACTAGGTCAATTCTAGTCAAATTAAGTCAAACTAGGTCAAACGAGGTTAAACTTGGTCAAACTAGTCAAGGTTGGTCAACCCTAGGCTCAACCAGTCAATTCTAGGTCAACTAACTAATTTTCACACAAGTCACCTATCCTAGTGATACACACATGCCATAGGCCAAATACCTAGGCCATAGGCCAAATACAAATAGGCAAATGAAAACCTACCTCACAACCTACTACACATTACACATAGGCTAGTAACTATTTACCCACAATATATATATATATATATATATATATATATATATATATATATATATGTGTGTGTGTGTGTGTGTGTGTGTGTGTGTGTGTGTGTGTGTGTGTGTGTGAAAACACATACATGTAGATTAGGAATATCTATATATAGATATATTTATTTATTTTATATATATACATATTTTTATATATAGATTAGGAATATATTTATTTTATATATATATACACACATGGAGAATACATAAATGTGTGTGTGAATGTGATGAATGTGTGTGTCATGATACACATGTGTGTGTCCTATGAGTGATTTGTATGTAGGGTGAAATGTCATGTGTGTGTCAAAGAGAGGAATGTGAGTGTTAGATGATTTGTGAGTGAGGAGAAATTCATATGTGAGTTTGTGTGTATGTATATATATATATATATATATATATATATATATATATATATATATATATATATATATATATATATATATATATGTGTGTGTGTGTGTGTGTGTGTGTGTGTGTGTGTGTGTGTGTGTGTGTGTGTGTGTGTGTGTGTGAAAACACATACATGTAGATTAGGAATATCTATATATAGATATATATATATATTTATTTATTTTATATATATATATATATATATATATATATATATATATATATATATATATATATATATATATATATATATATATATATATATATATATATATATATATATATATATATATATATATATATAAAATTTTATATATAGATTAGGAATATATTTATTTTATATATATATATATATATATATATATATATATATATATATATATATATATTTTTCACACACATGGAGAATACATAAATGTGTGTGTGAATGTGATGAATGTGTGTGTCATGATACACATATGTATGTGCTATGAGTGATTTGTATGTAGGGTGAAATGTCATGTGTGTGTCAAAGAGAGGAATGTGAGTGTTAGATGATTTGTGTGTAAGGAGAAATTCATATGTGAGTTTGTGTGTGTGTATGAGTGTGTAGAATTTGTGTGAGGAATAACAGAGTAATAGGTTTCAGGATTCCTGAAACAGTGATAGGAAAAAGGAATTGTGTGAGGAAAATCATATGTGTGTATATATGGACTTGAATGTGTGTGTTTGTGTCATTCACATGGGTGTGTGTGTATAAGAGGAGTGTGAGAGTGTGAGCTATGAGGGAAAACTGGAAATTAGAATGTGTGAGGAGTTAACAGGTTTCAGTTTGTGTGTGTGCTGAGAAATCATTCTCAGGTTCAATTTCCTGAACTGTTGATAATGTAGATTATACATGGGTAGTCATGTGTTTTAGACAATTTGTGTGTGTCCATGAGGGGAGTGAAGAGTGACAGTGTGTGTATAAGTGAACCTGGAAATCAGCATGTGTGTGTATGAGTGTGTGTGTGTTGTGTGAAGAGTGAAGAAAAAACTGGAATCATAAATGTGTGTGTATAGTGAAGTGAACCTGGAAAAAAATCAGTAATGTGTGTGTTTACATATGTGAGTATGTAGAGTGATAGCAAGTAAGGAAAACATAATGTTAAACTCTGTTTCAGTTTCCTGAAACCATGATAAACCCCAACCAAATATACAAAATACCAATTCAGTGATTCCCTTAGCCCCATACAAACACAACCACACATTCAACTATTAATACACATGTAGGTGAGCCAATTTACTCATTGAATCATCAATAAAAACAGGAAAAAACTGAAATCAATTTCAGAACAAAACCACATTCAGCCGTATCAGTGCACTAACAGTGTACACTAGGAAATTCGAATTTTCGAATGTAAATAGCCATTAAAATCACAATTAACAAGTTGGTAATTAAGGACATACATGTGAGGGTACATGAGAGTGTATTCGTGTCCAAAAATTGGACACGAATCGTGTCCAAACAAACACGTGTACACAGACACTTGACAGTGTACAACAATCGTCGTGCACGCGTGCACGTGCATCCCACACGCGACACACGATACGACACGACACAACACGTGCTCGTGTCCAGTGGTGCGCCTAGGGTAGCTCTAGGACTGACACACCTTGCATTGGGTCTACGAGTCACACAGACACGACATGACACGCGTGTCAGTCGCGCCTGTGCACGCGCATAGCAGCCCGTACGCGACAGTGCGCGACCAATGCGACCTCGATTTCTCCCTGCGTGGTGCACAAGATGCTCCTAAATTTTGGGAGCATGGTCGCAGACAATGTCCCATGAATTCTACTAAAATTCAGGACACGACGTGTCCTGTGTCCCGAGATATACCCTCCGAGATGCAGGACACGGCCTGCGGGCTCGTGCTGCGTGTCCAAACAAAATTCACGACACACAAGGACACAAAATACCATGACACCTTCACAAAAATTAATACTCTCACCTAGATCTACAAATCTATGCAATCACTTTTGAAAAATACGAAAATTAATTCCCATGTGGCATTTCTACAAACACTCAATAAACCATTACGATACATGTCCGATACGGACACGAAATGGACACAAATTATGCCCAAATCTCGTGGGCAGTTAGGGGACTCCTAGATCTAGCCATAAATGCAAAGAAAACAAAATATTAATGCAATTTGTGGAGTTTTACCTATAGGTACAAAAAGCTTAAAAAGCTCCAAATGGGGGATTCCTCCTTGCTTGCCAAATGCTCCCAAATTTTGCCAAAGCTAGGATTATCCTTAAATAACAGCAAGTATAGATGAATTAGGATCTAATGCAACTTCTTAGGATTAAAAAGGAATTAAAATGGATTTTCTAAGAATTTTTAAAGATGGGATTTACCTCTTTTTTCCAAATGTGAACTTTCTAAAGGGGGCTAACCTAATGGAAGAGAGTATAAATAGGGGGATGATCCCTAGGTGGCCAACCATGATGATTAGGGTTAGGGTTTCTAGTAATGGGCTATGGGCTTTGGGCCTCTATGGCTTAAGTTGATAATCATTGGTTTCAAAACCATAAGTCATGGCTTATGACTAAAAGCCTTCTATTCTAACTTGAGTCTAAATGACCAAATCATGGGTTGATCTAGGTTAGAATAAGGTTACATACTAAACCAAGTCACCTTAGTTAGGGTTAGCTTCTAGGTTAGGCTCCAAAGTCAACACTAGTCAAAGTCTAGATTAACCCTTAATTAGATTATACCAAAAATCATATAAATTCTAATAAATCTCAATAATTCATAATAATTCCAAATAATATATATTAAATTCAAATAATTCAAAAAAATTATAAAAATACCCTCAAACTAGAAATGTGGTAGACGAAACGCCCTAATCACAAGTCATGATTTTAAATAGTTTAAAAATCACCAAAAATCATAATATAAAATAAATATCAATAAATAATAATTATAATTACAAAATTTCAAAATTACCCTCATATGGAAAACTGGGTATTACAAGTCTACCCACCTTAGAAATATTTCGTCCTCGAAATTTAAGATGGTAGTACTCTTTCTAGGTCAAACATAGTCAAGGGTCAACCACTAGTCAACTTCTCAACATCCAAGTTCATGGTCATCAACTGGTCAACTTCTAGTCAAACAAGGTCAATAAGTCAGCATTGGTCAATATTAGGCTATTGGGTCAATTATATAGGTCAAACTCTATAAGCTAACTCAATGTCATAACCAACCCACTCTAAGTTATCAATTAACCCATATCATTATACATATATATATATATATATATATATATATATATATATATATATATATATATATATATATATATATATATATATATATATATATATTACTCAACTATATATCCATATACGTATATCACATAAATATATATCTATATAGAGCATACTATAACCCAACCTAATCCCATATATAATATCACTTATGCACATCCCAAGGTTATCATATACATGTATAATGACATATACCCTTATCCACCACTAATAAATGCACTTATATAAATATTTAACATATATGTATATACACAAGATATATCTAATACCAAGGATAATGGACACAAAAGAAGCAGCCCAAGGAAACATGGACCACATATAACTCATATATATACACATTTCTCACATGTGTATATAGGATTACCTATAGGTAAGAAATAGGACAGAATACTCAAGAAGGTAGGGCAAAGAAGTGTACCCATGATCACACACGTGCAAGGTCTGAACCAGGAATGAACAGGGCTAGCAGATCAAATGCAGGGCCAATTACTCATGCTACTCCTATGTGAAGGGTTGAACCAAGGGAATGTAGGAACATGAAACCTAAAATGGATTGGCCCGATAAGTTCAAGAACAAGACTACATAAGAGTGGTAAGTATCAAATTTTTTCATAGTCTGATATCAAACCCATTCATGGACTGAACATCAAAATGATATAGGGACTGGACCAATTAATTCAAGGGAATTGAAATTGAGTGATGCAGTCTATTATGCAGTAGATACTATACATGATGCAAGAATGATGTGAAGTATATAATAGAGAATGCAGGGTATGCCATGAAGCACAGGACCAATAGAATGCAAGATATGTGAGGCTCTGATACATGAAGTATGTATCCTAATGCAGGGCAGATGGGTGTAGTACAGTGAACTAAAGAGATGCAGTGAGCCAAAAAGTTAGTATCTCAACCAAAACTTGGTCTTCTTGACTGAGCCAAGATATCCCAAACAAGTATGATACAAAAGATTTACAGAACAGTGAACTAAAGTAGATATCCTAAGTGATATAGACTTTACCTGGACAAGGATGAGTGCGGACCTCTAATATGCATGATACTGACTCCAGATGTGCAAAATATGACAAGTGGTTGATGGTTATATTGGTGAGTTAATAACTGGGGAATGAACAATGGTCCAGTGAAATCTATGATGCAATATGGTAGGTAATGAAAGTTGAGTGCAGTGAACAACTTGAAATAGTATGAACTGAGGAAACTAGGTCTCTAGTGAAGGATCTGCACACTGCCTATAAAGATGACCGAACTCAACACAATGAGAACTTAACTAAAATAGAAAACTGAACCTAATATAGGCTAAACAACATGTCTATAACCCTATATAACAATGGCCTATAGATACCAATCAACCCACATCCTATATGCCAATATCACTTGCAATCTATCTATGTATATGGACCTCTCAGTCTTAGGTGCAGCTACAACTATACTCAAGGACAGGCACTAGTCATGGGTGCCTCTCTGGGAAGGGTAAGGGAAAATAATAATAAATCATTAAGGCTGTAAGGAATACTAACATCCTATATGTAAACTGGTTGGTATTATAAATAACAGAAAAACTATCTACAATGGGTTACTATTCTAATACCAATACTAACTATCATCTCTAGGGTACAGACACTCTACAAGTCATCATATCATTACACTATGAAAGAACTACATATGAATAAGCTCTACAAACTAAATATTCCTACTCCCAAGTTATTTGATGATGGAATACAATTTTTTTTAACAACAGAAGGGTACGATAATCATATGCGTCTGTCCAAAATCATGTTGTTCAGAGTCTTCGTCATGTTAGTGAGCAAGGCTACGATAATCACAGAGTCCTTGACCAAGGTACATACCACTAGGTTTATGGTATTTAAAATTTTTGTATTGCCGCATGCGACGGCAAAAACTTTAAATTCCCACACCCGAGAAATACGTCCAAAATCTGACTGTATGTCCCCACTATGCCAGCTATCACGACTATCGAAGATTCTAGATCCAATGATTGAGGTGACATAGCCCATATGATTTCTCAAAAAAAAAAACATACCAGAAGTACAACAGAACAAATTGATCAGTCAATAAGGTACAGATGAAATCGAATTTCAAGATAGTTATAAGAGGCAATTGTGAAAATAGAATCGAGAAGATTGGAACTTGCAGCAAGATCTCTAATGGTCCGTGCATCCTCGACTGTCCTGGCGATAGCTCGCCCCTGCTGGTTTTCCTGGTCTGCTGCTGATGCTGCATGAACCGCTGCTGTTGAGAAAAATCGGGAATGACGAAAAAAGGTCTCTGTACAGACGGAGGTGCACCTCCAATGTAGCAGAAACTCCAACCTGAGTTGGCATAACAGAAACTGCGATCTCGACGCCCTGATGAACAGGACGAGAGGTGGCCAGCCTCTCGATAGTATCTCCCGAACCGAAGCGATGAGATCGTATCTTCATAACCATCATGAAGATAGATCAAAACAAGAAGCAATTTCTGAGAATGAAGCAAAATTCAAAGGAGGACAGTTTATATTCAAGGGAAGTCAATAAGCAATAATTTAGATAAAAGGAATCTGATTAAGAGTTTTTTCTAATGTGATTGAGTACCTTCAAAATATCATAATCATACTGCAGGCTGTGTGATACTCTAGTTCGAATACCACTACACAAACTCGACCTGCATGGGCCACCACTAAAAACGTGTCACGACCCACACCCACTATGATGGTACGAGTACATAACAATGCCCAGCCTACGCCGCAGTGTCGACGGTAGAACACTATCCTAGGTCAATCATCTAAAAATATAAGGGTACCTGTACAGTATATATACTCCGAATAGAGGTGATATAGAAATACAGTCTTAATCACATCTAAGGTAGAATACGATAAAAAGATAGAGAGATAAGGAACGAAATGAATCCACAGAGATACAACAAATAAAAATCCAAGTGTCTATGATAACATCTCCATAACTTCCAGATAAAACAACTCCTACTACATATACAATAATTTATCAATGAGAAAGACAAGGTAAGAGTCTAAGCTAGCAGTCTAAACCACTGGTGGTAGATCCTCTACTGCAATTGGGTCCAAGTCACAAGTGTTGTCTAAACTGCACCATAATGGGTAGACACCAGAGCCTCATCATTCACTGTAAAATTTTAACAGGTCCAGTCAGGACATGAGCGAGGACAAAACATCTCAACAAGTCATAGCAGGAAAGGAAATATAATCATGCTAGAGAATAAAATACAGAAAACTGAAGAATAGCAGTATGTAAAAGAGAGACTGTAAGTATATATCTATGATATATAAAGAGAGACAGTGCTAATAATTCAGAGTACAAGATGAACATGTGAATGGCTTAGGACTGATTCATGACTACACTAAGAGTGATTCATGACTACACTACTTGGATATTTATTCACATGACCATTCATACTCCCCCGTACCCAAATCAATACACAAGGATCCAGTCAAGTTACGTTAAGATTCATGACTAAACTACTTGACCCGTATAGGGTGATTCATGAATTGATTCGTAAAGGTTCGGTGATTATGAGAGTACACGAGTCACTAGTTGATTCCCAAATATTCATGATAATGAAAGCAAGAGATACGTGATGTAAGTGAAACACACGAGACAAGAGTATCTGATGCTCCCGAGAGGGATAACATCTCATGAAGGGATCCATATAGTACTAATTCGTGTTACCAACTTGTCAGCATCAAGTAAGATAGTCTAAAGCAGGAAAGATAATCCTAAACAAGATATGAAATGATCAGAAAATTTACTCGCCTGGTATCCGGAATGTCCGAAGAGAATATACTGTCCGAGGAGTGGTGTCTGTCTCCTATAGAACAGTATAAGTCACAACAAGTCTAAAATAAGGAAACAGACTGTTATAATGCATCTACATGAAGTTTGGGGTCAATCTAGGCTAAAGTCAACCTTTGGTCAACTCTAGTCAACCCTAACAGTCAAACTAGGTCAATTCTAGTCTAATTAAGTCAAACTAGGTCAAGCGAGGTTAAACTTGGTCAAACTAGTGTAGGTTGGTCAATCCTAGGCTTAACCAGTCAATTCTAGGTCAACTAACTAATTTCCACACAAGTCACCTGTCCTAGTGATACACACATGCCATAGGCCAAATACCTAGGCCATAGGCCAAATACAAATAGGCAAATGAAAACCTACCTCACAACCTACTACACATTACAAATAGGCTAGTAACTATTTACCCACAATATATATATATATATATATTTTATTTTATTTTTTTATTCTTTTATATATATATATATATATATATATATATATATATATATATATATATATATTTACCCACAATATATATATATATATATATTTTACCCACAATATATATATATATATATATATATATATATATATATATATATATATATATATATATATATATATATGTGTGTGTGTGTGTGTGTGTGTGTGTGTGTGTGTGTGTGTGTGAAAACACATACATGTAGATTAGGAATATCTATATATAGATATATATATATATATATATATATATGTATATATATTTTATATATAGATTAGGAATATATTTATTTTATATATATATATATATATATATATATATATTTATACACATGGAGAATACATAAATGTGTGTGTGAATGTGATGAATGTGTGCGTCATGATGCACATGTGTGTGTGCTATGAGTGATTTGTATGTAGGGTGAAATGTCATGTGTGTGTCAAAGAGAGTAATGTGAGTGTCAGATGATTTGTGTGTGAGAAGAAATTCATATGTGAGTTTGTGTGTGTGTATGAGTGTGTAGAGTGTGTGTGAGGAATAACAGTGTAGTAGGTTTCAGGATTCCTAAAACAGTGATAGGAAAAAGGAATTGTGTGAGAAAAATCATATGTGTGTATATATGGACATGAATGTGTGTGTTTGTGTCATTCACATGGGTGTGTGTGTATAAGAGGAGTGTGAGAGTGTGAGCTATGAGGAAAAACTGGAAACTAGAATGTGTGAGGAGTTAACAGGTTTCAGTTTGTATTTGTGCTGAGAAATCATTCTCAGGTTCAATTTCCTGAACTGTTGATAATATAGATTATACATGGGTAGTCATGTGTGTTAGACAATTTGTGTGTGTCCATGAGGGGAGTGAACAGTCACAGTGTGTGTATAAGTAAACTTGGAAATCAGTATGTGTGTGTATGAGTGTGTGTGTGTTGTGTGAAGAGTGAAGAAAAAACTGGAATCATAAATATGTGTGTATAGTGAAGTGAACCAGGAAAAAAATCAGTAATGTGTGTGTTTACAGATGTGAGTATGTAGAGTGATAGCAAGTAAGGAAAACATAATGTTAAACTCTGTTTCAGTTTCCTGAAACCATGATAAACCCCAACCCAATATACAAAATACCAATTCAGTGATTCCCTTAACCCCATACAAACACAACCACACATTCAACTATTAATACACATGTAGGTGAGCCAATTTACTCATTGAATCATCAATAAAAATAGGAAAAAACTAAAATCAATTTCAGAACAAAACTACATTCAGCCGTATCAGTGCACTAACAGTGTACACTAGAAAATTCGAATTTTTTAATGTGAATAGCCATTAAAATCACAATTAACAAGTTCGTAATTAAGGATATACATGTGAGAGTACATGAGAGTGTATTCGTGTCCAAGAATTGGACACGAATCATGTCCAAACAAACACGTGTACACAGACACTTGACAGAGCACAACAATCGTCGTGCACGCGTGCACGTACATCCCACACGCGACACACGACATGACACGTGCTCGTGTCCAGTGGTGCACCTAGGGTAGCTCTAGGACTGACGCACCTTGCATTGGGTCTACGAGTCACACAGACACGACACGACACGCGTGTCAGTCGCGCCTGTGCACGCGCACAGCAGCCCGCGTGCGATAGTGCACGACCAATGCGACCTCGATTTCTCCCTGCGTGGTGCACGAGATGCTCCCAACTATTGGGAGCATGGTCGCAGACAATGCCCCATGAATCCTACAAAAATTCAGGATACGACGTGTCCTGTGTCCCGAGATATACCCCCGAGATGCAGGACACGGCCTACGGGCTCGTGCTGCATGTCCAAAAAAGAATTTATGACACACAAGGACACAAAACACCATGACACCTTCACAAAAATTAATACTCTCACCTAGATCAACAAATCCGTGCAATCACTTTTCAAAAATATGAAAATTAATTCCTATGTGGCATTTCTACAAGCACTCAATAAACTATTATGATACGTGTCCGATACGGATACGAAATGGACACAAATTGTTCCCAAATCTCGTGGGAAGTTAGGGAACTCCTAGATCTAGCCCTAAATGCAAAGAAAACAAAATATTAATGCAATTTGTGGAGTTTTACCTATAGGTACAAAAAGCTAAAAAAAAGCTCCAAATAGGGGATTCCTTCTTGCTAGCCAAATGCTCCCAAATTTTGCCAAAGATGGGATTATTATTAAATAACAGCAAGTATAGATGAATTAGGATCTAATGCAACTTGTTTGGATTAAAAAGGAATTAAAATGGATTTTTTAGGAATTTCTAAAGATGGGATTTTCCTCTTTTTTCCAAATGTGAACTTTCTAAAGCGGGCTAACCTAATGGAAAAGAGTATAAATAGGGGGATGATCCTTAGGTGGCCAGCCATGATGATTAGGGTTAGGGTTTCTAGTAATGGGCTATGGGCTTTTGGCCTCTATGGCTTAAGTTGATAATCATTGGTTTCAAAACCATAAGTCATGGCTTATGACTAAAAGCCTTCTATTTTAACTTGAGTCTAAATGACCAAATCATGGGTTGATCTTGTTTAGATTAAGGATACATACTAAACCAAGTCACCTTAGTTAGGGTTAGCTTCTAGGTTAGGCTCCAAAGTCAACACTAGTCAAAGTCTAGATTAACCCTTAATTAAATTATACCAAAAATCATATAAATTCTAAGAAATCTCAATAATTCGTAATAATTCCAAATAATAATTATTAAATTCAAATAATTCAAAAAATGATAAAAATACCCTCAAACTAGAAATATGGTAGATGAAACACCCTAATCACAAGTCATGATTTTAAATAGTTTAAAAATGATTAAAAATTACCAAAAATCATAATATGAAATAAATATCAATAAATAATAATTATAATTAAAAAATTCAAAATTACCCTCATATAGAAAACTGGGTGTTACATCCCATTCACTATATCACCATATTTCTATTCACTGTTATATAGTTTCTTTTATGTAATGAATAATTATCATGTTGTACTAGCTCCAAGCCTGACTGGATATATTTTCAGTTGACGAGCTCGAAGATATATGTCCTACTTATTACGGTGCTCAGGAAACCCAAGGAGTCGATCCCCCGACATAGTAGCTTAGCTTTTCTTAGATGGGTGCTAGCTAGGTAGCATAATTATGACCGAATTTGTCTTCGGAACATTATACTTGAATTGTATATATATTTTTGGTGATTTGTTAATTCTAGACTTGGGATTGGTTGTTGAAACATCTTTTAAATCTTTTTATCTATCTTAGTACTAGAGATTAAGTATTAAATATATATATATATATATATATATATATATATATTTATATATATATATATATATATATATATATATATATATATATATATATATATATATTTATGTAGTATATAGATTGAGATTGATATTGGTTGTTGGGAGTTCACACCTTGCTGTCCCCCCACAGCAGTCCCCTCACCAGCACACACACACACACACAGACGTTTCTTTCCTTCTTTCCCTTTATATATGTACATATATATATATATATATATATATATATATATATATATATATATAATATATATATATATATATATATATATATATATATATGTGTGTGTGTGTGTGTGTGTGTGTGTGTGTGTGTGTGTGTGTGTGTGTGTGTGAGTGTGTGTGTGTGTTCCTATATATGCTTATGTTGTATTAGGTTGCCTTGGCTATGTTTTCCTGGGAATTTCTCAGGTTGGGGTTTGTCCCCATCACACCTGCATCACACACACATACATGCCTATTTTACTTTTGGTCTTTTGTTATATATATATACATGTATGTATATACGTATATTTATATATATCCTATGGTATATATTTTTGAATTGAATGTATATATGCATATGTATATTTGATAGTGATATAAGATATTAGCCTATGGTTAGTGAGTTAGTTTAGAATGGACCTATAGGCCTAGTTAGGCATGGTTTGACTAACAAGTTGACCAAAGTCAACTATGGATCAAACTTGACATGGAATTGACCCAAATAGACTAAAAATGACTTATTGACTTAAGTTTGACCAAACCCTAGACTAATGGACTAGTTGACTTAGGTTTGACCTAGTTTGACTAGAATGTTTGACCAAAGTTGACCAAGGGTTGATTTTGGCTTAGAATTATCTAGAATCATATATGATGCATTGTAAACTTCTTTTATTTCATATTAAACACTTTGTAACTTGTGGTTGATCCAAATAGGACTCAGTTACTTCGGTTCGGACATCTATTCTCATCAATTGTTCAGATTATCAGGCGAGTACATTCTCTGACCTACTTGCTAGGACTTATATTCTTGCTATAGACTACTTTACTTGATATTGACACGATGTTATCACGGATTAGTACTACATTGATCTTTTCAGGAGATATTATCCCCCTTAGGTGTATCGAATACAACATGTCATGTGTATTTTTTACAAACATCATGTATTCCTTGGACTCTTATTATTCATGTACACTCATGTGCTCTCATGTACTCTCACGATCCATGAGCTTCATGTATAAACTATTCATGTAAACTCATGTTCTCATGAGCTTCATGTATAAACCTTCATGTGCAATAACATAACCTGTCTAGATCTTTGTGTATTGATTAGGGTATAGGGGAGTAGAAGTGGTCATATGAATAATTCCAAAGTAGGTAATCATGTGTAAATACTGTAGCGTAATCATGTGCAAATTCAAGCTGTTCACATAACCATCTTGTGCTCTAAATCACTTAGTCACTTATAGTTCTTATTTTTCCATATTTATATTTCCAGTTTACTAGATATCTCTTTTTCTCTTCATGTTTATTTCTTACATCATTTTATATATTTTATTCTATAGCTTGCTTTACATTTTTGTCATGATATGAACTGTGTGAGAGATATGTCTTCGTTTCTGTCCTGGTTAGACCTATTGATAAAATTTTACAGGTAACTTGGAGGATTACAACTAGCCTAAAGGACACTAGTAGAGCTTGGAGTAAATGTCTAGAGTTTTATTTATCTTATTTTTTGTTTGTCTTGGAGATGTATTTCATTTTAGATATTGAGATTTTGTGTTTGTTAAACACTTGACTTATTCTTTTTTGGTTGTATCCCTCTTGTCGATGTTATCTATTTCATCGTGCTGATTATCTACCTCAAGTTTTGTGATTGAGATTGTATCCTTCTGAGATTGTACTCCGTTTAGAGATTATATCATATAGTGTTAGTTGTGATTGTGACCTAGAACAGTGTTCTACCGCTGTTACTGCGACGTAGGCTGGACGTACCCACTTCTTGTTCCCCTAATATGGGTGCAGGTCATGACACATTTTTAGTGGTGGCCCATGTAGGTCGAGATTCACATTAGTGCGATATCGTGGCAGTACGGCAACTTAGTGGTATTGCTATGAGCCTGCTATAGAGTATAGGAAGTAAGGTGTTAGAATGAGAGGATACTCAATCACTATTAGAATTCCTTGAGAGATTTCTGGGATGACCCTTGAGAATCTCATCTTAGCTTCGATTTGAAATCTTTTCCCTTACTTTGATTCACCCTTACTCCTTATTACTAATTTGATTTTGATGGATTCATTGTTGGATTTTTGAATCTTGATGTTCTTAGTTAACTTTAATTTTGTATTTAAATATTTTTAAGTATAACCTGATAACAAACTTGATAAGGACAGTGAGAAAGGAAAATGTCTACTTTATTTATGGAGTTTAGAATTTATCGCAGTCATACTGGCTAGCATGACAAGGACATAGAGCCTGATTTTAGATATACTTATCCTAGTTATGAAAATTTAAATTTTCTTGCAGCCATACCATTTGGCGTGGTAAAATTTTTAGATAACATGATTTTAGGTTGTATACCTTAGTTATGGACTCTATCGTTTATTGCAGCTATGCTTACTGGCATGGCAAAATTCTGACAACATGATTTCAGGAAGACGTGTATGGTATCAGATTATATCTTAAATTGTTTTAATTCTTTTGAACAGAGTAGCAAGAACAGATTTTATCATCATTTCTTTCTTGCCATTATTTCTTGTATTACCATTTTCCTTATCTTAATTAACTATGTTCCAATTACATCAATCGCCTATAGCATAACTATTTTTATCAGCTACACTTGACATCCTTGAATCTCTATATTTCTTCACTTTGGAAAGGGCGAGAAAGTAACGTAAATCATCTAACTCGGAAAGGACTTGATTTGTTATCTTATGATAATCTTGGTAGGAATATAATATGATGGACCATGATATAGGTTTGGGATAGAGATGCGACTGAGATTGGGGATGAAATCAAGAGATTTATATTATCAATTTAGAAATGATCACACTTAAAAAATATTTTGGGTATGAATAGTTCATAGATATATTTCATAACTGATGTTGATATTCGAGCTCGACTAAGTTTTTGAGGACTGGATTACTTTCGGTTATTGATTCTTAAGACGTTTCACTTTAAGGCTATGATGTTAAACTTAGGGATTTAGTAATAGGAAAGAGATTTTAACTATATTCGACTATGATACGAAATTGAACAAGATATTATAAGAAAATGGCTAGGAACATAGAGAACACAAGAATTTTGAGTTATAAAAATTTAGAGATTTTGTAAAAAATTTAAATTTAAGGAGAATAATATTTGAAGGTGTACGTTAAAGAAAATATGAAGGTTGATTTTATAATAGAGAATAAGTTTTGTAAGGCCTAGTGGTTTTAGATTTGAATAATACAAGGAGAGTAATTTGAACAATTTCCAGGATTTCATAAAATTGATTTAGAGGTTTCGGATCCAATTTAGGACAAGGTGGAAGAATTTAGATTTATTATGACTAAGTGGTTAGTGTTGATTCCTAATAAGAAGGGTATGCTTCATGAGTAATATTTTGGAATTTAGAAAATTAAGCCTATGATGATCATAACAAGGTCTAATCATCTTGACGGAAGGGTATAATTTTGGTGGTAGTCATATAAAGGTTAATTTTCATATTGGGACTTATGGGATAAAGATACGATTGACAAATGATGATCAGATAAACTTGATAGTATCAGAGAGAGATGATTAACTTGACTTTCCTATAAAATCTTGTCTTTTACTTTTCCTATCAAAATGAGGAAAATTGACTTATTCACATCCATGAATCATCCTTTAAGTTTTCAATATCATTCAACCCAAACTTTCTTGATCGCGATCAATCGACTTTGGTCATCTTTCTTAACATACCAATATCCTGGGTCGTACCCAATTGAATTAAATTCAATTGTGATCTGGATTTCCATCCTTGGATGCTTATTCTCAGATTTTGATGACCTTGTTCTGCATCTTAACCAAATCCTGATTTACCAGGAATTGATCAACTTAGATCGTATCGAGACTAAATCTTTTTTTGATTTCACTGCTATTGCCACTCGTGCTTTAACTTTCGATTTTATTCATCTTTGGATTTTAAACACTCGTGCCTAAATTCTTTCCAACCATGATTTGATTTCCTAAATCATATCTGAATTCCTTGTGATTAGTCGTGCCGAGATGACCTAGCATGACTAAGATGACTTTAAATCCCTTGATCTTGATTTTAACGACCATAACTATACATTTTACCTTGCCTCTAAATCGTGCATATATAATTGTGTTCATATCACGATTCTATCATGCCAAAATCACTCGTCGTTCCTGAATAATTTTGAAATGTTTGTCTCGATCGTGCAAAACTCGTCATTCCTTGATCATGACTAAGATATCGCCTAAACCTTCTATCTTGTTTTACTATCACTACCAACCTTTAATTTTGAGGACAAAATTATTTAAGGAGGGTAGATTTGTAACTACCATTTTTCTAGAATAAGGGTATTTTGGTAATTGTATAATTTTTAAAATTATTTTATTAATATTCTTAATTATTGCTTTTTGTGATAGTGGTTCTTTTGGTTTAACCTTAAATAACCATGTTTAGAGACTAACCATGATTAGAAGACTTAATTATCATTTAGATTTGAATTTTGAGATTAAATCTCAATTAGGAAACTTCTTAAATTCATTTTAGGGTTTTTAATATATTACTTGTTGGGCTTTTGCTAAAAGGTTCCTAGTGGACTTAAGATGAGTTTTGGCCCATACTAAACCCTAATCTAATCCTAGTAGCAGCCCATGGCCGGCCAAGCAGCCCCCCTCTATATGTTCATCTCTTGTAGCCACCAAGCCTTTTTCAAAACCCTAGAATTTTATTTTCTTC
The DNA here is from genome assembly GCA_029216955.1 of Iris pallida. Taxonomy (NCBI): domain Eukaryota; kingdom Viridiplantae; phylum Streptophyta; class Magnoliopsida; order Asparagales; family Iridaceae; genus Iris; species Iris pallida. The sequence continues at coordinate 29,436 of JANAVB010031381.1, forward strand.
AAAGTAGCCCCCTTTCTCCATCTCTCATCCGATTTGCACCAAACAAGTTTCGTTGCGATCCTTGGGAGGAGAATAAGTTGCTGGAGGCTAGCTAGCAAGAAATTGGGGGCTTTGGACTGTAGGAAATTGACGTTAGGACATTTGAAGGCTTTTTGCATTGAGATTTTGACTCTCAATAGGTAAACGCTTTTAAACTCCTTTAAATCCTGATTTTTCTTCATAGATACATGCATCTAGGTACCCTATGTTATGCCCTGCTCCCGTAGGAGCGATCGTCCTCGTTAAGGCATGATGCCGAACAAGCCTAGATTGCACTTGTACAAGGCGGGTTCCATAACGACCGATTTCAGCGGCTGCGACGGGGTCGTCGCACATAAGTCCCGAGCAGAGACATTGAATAATAGCAGCAGAATTTGAAGCAAAACACAAGTCATTGCAAAACACTCTTTTATTGATATTGAAACAAAGGTTACAATGGGGCGCAAGGCCAAGGTTACAAGTCTCTCAAGCTCACTCAAGCTCACATTACAAGTCACTCAGCTCTTTCTTATCTCTCAATACATGTCTTGAGCCAGCGGATGCTTTGGAAGACGACGTCCATACATTATGTTCCGTATAATTTTCGAATCCATGCGGCCGCACGCTTCGAATCGCCAAGGAACTCCATGCCTCGACGCATCCAAGTGAGCTCTGCGCCACGAGCTTCTACCTGTGCCTGCACATGAAAACTATGTGGGTGTCAGTACTCAACTGTACTAGTAGAATGAGCTCATCGCCCACCCATACAAAACAACACGTTTTGATTTACTTTTGTGCAACATAGTCCCCTTTATAATTGTCTTTCTACTCTTACCTTATGATCAGTTTTAGGACCGACATCTTGGCCTATTTTGTGTCTCTAGACCATTCCGTGCTAGTATCAACAACGTTAACCTATCAAGTCGTATTTGCATTGCGGCCCAAAATCATAGACGCAACTACGCAGTAGTACCCAATTTCCTTATGACCGTGCTACAAATCCTTTGTGCCGTGCCTCGCAACTATGTACGACTCAACCATATCGTCACCTCGCGGCCCTTGCTACTTTGATCACCTACTGACCTAAATCGAGACTTGTGGCTAAGTATCACTCGACCGACTATGCCTTGCGGTGTTTCCGACTTAAACTTAGGATAACTCAATCATAACTATACAACTTATATGCCGACAACATAAAACTCGATACCACATTTCGTGCCGAAGCACGATGCCTACGTTGAAACCAAATCTTAGGCCCAATATTGTGTTCTAACTATACACACACATTCAACTCAACTCAATCCAAAGGCACACATGCGAGTTTGCCGCCATGCCGACTCATCTATATGAATTTGGTCACTGACTCCCAGATCCATCGTAGAATCCTTTAGCTTGTTAGGCGGTCGCCCTTGCCAGCGCGAGTAGCGATCTCTGCTACAAGACTCTGCGCTAACTTGTGCGGTCATCCAGCACGTACTAATCCTGCTTCTCAAGAACCGGTCCCCGTCCGCTCGGTCACCGTTCGAGGAAACTCTACCTTGTCGACAAGTTGTCCATGACCATGAAAGATTCGACTCAAACTGACGTCTCACACAGTCATTCTACCTCTAGTGTTACCATCTCTTTCAGGGCCAAGTTCAATACTTCTCAAATCTAAGACCGCCTCGATGACCCATAGTCGCGAACATTCTTCTTTCTTACCTCGACGACCCAGTCGCGAGCATTCTTCTTTCTTGCCCTATCATTTCATCTAAGTCAAGAATAACTACTTGAAGCACTTTCCAAACTCAATGAATCAACCGTGTCCCGTGCCTTAAAATACTAAGTCTGTGACATCGTGTCTTAAACCAACTTGAAACTCTATGTGACACCACCGCCCAAGTCATACTATATGTGACGGACCTTACGATCGTGAGACTATATGGTTGTACCCAGTCGTAGAACTCATAGGACCGTGCTTGAAATGACTTAGGTCGACCACCATCACTTTGCCTAACTTAATCAAGCCTACAACTTAACCCAAGGGACGAGCAAAGGCTATGTCAAGCCTTGTATCGTGGAAGCGTGTATGCTTTATCGAGCATTTACGCGGACGACGCCTATGACTTAGGCTAATTCATAGTTTGTGTCGAAGACCAACTTTTTTCTTCTCCCAAGCCACGAGACGAAGGACCGAGTGTCATTTTCAAAGCACGTCGTGCACCAACTCTAAGCCAACAGTTGGACCTTTCCATATTCTAAATCAATTTGACCCTTCGGGATTACTCCATTTAGCTATGTGGATTCATCTCTTTTATTATCAAGCCTACTTGTGCGAGTTGAAAACATACGATTTATTATGTGAAGGCTAAGATGAGGCAAGTTTACCGAAACTACCCTACCTGAGCGAGCGGTCGTCTCGACCGAGTAGTGTCTTCGAGCAGCCATTGTAAGGCTAATTTCGAACGCCATTGGTGTTTCGATTCCTCCGATTGACTGAGCGGGACGGGACACTACATCATACACTACTCAAAAAAAGTTTTGTCCTCGAAACTAACTGAGTACTTACTCATTGACTTATCACTCGACATTCTACGACTCTCGCGCACATTTTTCCTAGGCATTTCCCAAATCCGAGCCACGCTCGTGCTACCCTCAATCCTTTCTTCAAGACTCACGATCTCAAAATCCTCAACACTTCTTCGTTCCTCAAGTCTCATTTGATTCAACGTATCACTTAGTTAGATCGTGCATATATTCCAGGCGTCCCCAAAATACATGTATTTCAGCCAAGCCTTGTGATAGAGAATTTGCCATCACCACTCGAATCGGATCGTGCACATATTCGGGCGTCCCTGATATACATGCATGTCAACCGATACTCACGAGTGGTGCCTCCATAAATCCTACCACTTCGCACTCGGACGTCTGCCTAACCGTTAGGCTATATCTTTCTGTCAGTATTAGAATCATAGTTCCCAAACAATAATATCAATACTGACCCTATCCTAAGGTCAAACCAAATTAATAGTACGAGGTTTTCTACCCAAGCTCGCATCACTCCGATTTCTAAATTTTGAACATAGATTACCTACACACATCCTAACATTTGCCGCACGGGGTCTGAGTCATTCAGCAAAGCCATCCTATGACAACATACGTTCAACCAATTCTATGACATCTCAATATCGCTCGTTCAACAAACCATATTCGTATAGTCTATTTCTCGAACACGTTCGACATAATCAGCCTATCAATCATTCTCAAGTCAAGCAAGCTACGACATAATTCATCACTAAGCCATAATTCAAATTTCATATTTTCTAAGTCATCTATTCCAATTCATGTAATCGATCATGAGGTCGTCTAGATTAATAATATGTTGTGTCCCGATCTCACGAGAGTCAGATTATCCACGGTGGGTATGAATCACCATGCACGCTCCCGCGGGATAATCATCCTCATTGGGACGTAACTCTTGTTCGAGTCTAGACTAATTTATTCTCGAAGCACGGATTGGACCTACTCAATCCTCAAGTTTATTTCATTCATCAATCGCTAGTCCTAACATTCTCAAATTTTCCTTCGCATCAAATAGACAAGTCGCGACAATCAAAGTTGCCGTATCCTAATTTTTCGAGTTCGATCATTCCCGCGACATGAATCACCGTGTCAGCGCTCACGCGGAACGATCGCCCCAAATTTGACGCGACGCCTGTGCGAGGCTAGAGTTGCGCTCGTGCAAGACAAGATCATTGACGTTGTGATTATCAACGTAACCATCAAGACACGATCATTTTCATCCAACATTCATCTCAATCAAAATCCTAGCTAAGTATAGCATCCAAATAAACAATAAAATTTGCACGATCGTCATTCACCGAGTTAGAGTACCCCCGAGTTATCACATATCGATCTTTGATACGCCTCAATACCATCGACGATATGCGTAACCTGACGATCTTCCTTTGTAACCAATTTTGGGTCGTACAAATGATGCTATCGTCCGACTGGATAATCTCCTCGACATTCAAGTTTAAGTTCGATCATTATCCCTCGAATCATTTACAATATCAAATTTCTCAAACCTAAATTCACTTATTCTTCGTTAAGTGTGCACGAGGATATCGCACCTGCTTTGATTCGTCTTACACCGTGTACGCGTGCACAGCCCTCCCCGATACGCTATTCGTGTGACGCGTGGACACTACTTGGACATGTGTCAGGGTGTCGACTACCTAGACCTAGACCCCACCTAGATATGTGTATGAGCACGTGGCCTATTGTGTCGCGTGTCGTGTCCTATCGAACCCGACATGGCAGCACGAGCCCTAACCTTCACAGATTTTTGACACGTTGAATTGAGTCCTGACACGGATTATTGGACATGATTCTGACACTTTGTGGACACGACTCATACCCCCACATGTTGACACACATGTGGGCCACATTTTCTCCAATTATCTATGTGTATATATATGTATATTTATATTTATCGGTGTATATAAATCTATGTATATATATATAAGTTAATAGTTGTGTGTGTGTATATATATATATATATATATATATATATATATATATATATCTTCGAGATGTCACTGCTGCAAGGAGCACACCACGAAATCTGCAGAGCACGTCTTTCTTTCGGAGGAGTTGGCTACTGGCCTTTGGTCCAAGCTTCACAATAGACTTAGTATGGTTCAGCCGACTGGGGGCTTCTTCGATCTCTTGGCCTACTGGAGCCGAACCCACTGACATCAGATCGTAGTAGCCACCGGGATTTGGGTTATATAGAAAAACAGAAACAAATTAAGATATGAAGGCTGGCAACTCCTCCCTCCTCAGCTGTACAGAGAGGTCATCAGACAATGCTTCAAAACTAAGAGACGCTGCTCTCACGTCTCCAACTCGTTCTGGGAGGCCCTGGCTTAGGCCGCCCTCCCCTTTTTTGTGTACGCGTCTCGCGCTTTTCGTTTTCTGTCTTTTCGTCGCGTTTTCGCTCTTACTTGTATAGGCTTCGGCATTTTGCGCCTACTCCTCAATAAAGTTCGGGGTTCCAAAATATATATATATATATATATATATATATATATATATATATATATTATATTTTTGATATTTTGAATATTTCAGTTTAAGAGTTATTCTCAGATTTGATATGTTAATTATGTACATAGCTTGTAGTTAGTTTCTAGGTTATATGTACATAAGTTTGTATATATATATATATATATATATATATATATATATATATATATATAAATATATTGGGAAATTAGACTTTTTATTCAAGAAGGCCTGAACAGCCGCTACCTATACAAGTATACCGGAAGGCGCAAAATGCCGAAGCCTATACAAGTATACTAACGAAAACCTAAAAAACGAGGACCCAAAACGGAAAGCACGAAGGCTAATCCAGGGATAGAAGGCAGTATATATATATATATATATATATATATATATATATATATATATATATATATATATATATATATATGTAGTATATGCAAATGATCTCTAGTGGTTAAGAGAGATGCATGCGACCCGAGTGGTCAGTACTTCGAATTCTAGTAGGAGCGATTCCAAAAATAATTTACCGGGTTCCAAAAAAAAAATGTAGTATATAGATTGAGATTGATATTGGTTGTTGGCGGTTCACACATTGCTGTCCCCTCACAGCAGCCCCCTCACCAGCACACACACACACACACACACACATGCATATTTCTTTCCTTCTTTCCCTTTATCTATATGTATGTATATATATGTATATATATATTATATATATATATATACATATATATATATATAATAAAAAATATATATATATATATATATATATTTTTTATATTATATATATATATATATATATATATATATATATATATATATATATATATATATATATATATATATATATATATATATATATATATTTGTATGTATGTTCCTATATATACTTATGTTGTATTGGGTTGCCTTGGCTATGTTTTCCTGGGAATTTTCTCAGGTTGGGGTCTGTCCCCATCACACCAGCATCACACACACACACACACACACACACACACACACACACAGACACACACACAGACACATGCCTATTTTAATTTTTCTCTTTCCCTTTATATATATATATATATATATATATATATATATATATATATATATATATATATATATATATATATATATATACTATGGTATATATTTTTGAATTGAATGTATATATATATGCAAAAAAAATGTATATTTGATAGTGATATAAGATATTAGCCTATGGTTAGTGAGTTAGTTTAGAATGGACCTATAGGCCTAGTTAGGCAAGGTTTGACTAGCAAGTTGACCAAAGTCAACTGTGGGTCAAACTTGACATGGAATTGACAAAAAGACTTAAAATGACATATTGATTTAAGTTTGACAAACCCTAAACTAATGGACTAGTTGACTTAGGTTTGACCTACTTTGACTAGAATGTTTGACCAGAGTTGACTGAGAGTTGAATTTGACCTAGTTTGACTAGAATGGTTGACTAGAGTTGGCCAAGAGTTGACTTTGGCCTAGAATGACCTAGAATTATATATAATGCTTTATAAACTTCTTTTATGTGGTTTCTCTAAATATGACTCAATTACTTCGGTTCAGACATCTATTCTAATCAGCTGTTCAGATTATCAGGCGAGTACATTCTCTGACCGTTTCATACTTGCTAGGACTTATATTTTTGCTATAGACTACTTTACTTGATGCTGACACGATGTTATCACGGATTAGTACTATATAGATCTTTTTATGAGATGTTATCCCCCTCGGGTGCATCGAATACATCATATCAAGTGTGCTTTTCATGAGCATCATGTATTCCTTGGACTCTTATTATTCATGTACACTCATGTGCTCTCATGTACTCTCATGATCCATGAGCTTCATATATGAACTATTCTTGTACACTCATGTTCTCATGAGCTTTATGTACAAACCTTTATGTGCAATAACATAACCTGTCTAGATCATTGTGTATTAATTGGGGTATGGGAGAGTTGAAGTGGTCATGTGAACAATTCTAAAGTAGGTAATCATGTGCAAACTCTGTAGCATAATTATGTGCAAATTTAAGCCGTTCACATAACCATCTTATGCTCTAAATCACTTAGTCACTTACAGTTCTTATTTTTCCATATTTATATTTCCAGTTTACTAGATATCTCTTTTGCTCTTCATGTTATTTCTTACAGCGTTTCAAGTATTTTATTCTATAGCTTGGTTTACATTTCCTGTAATAATATGAACTGTGTGAGAGATATGTATTCGTTCCGGTCCTGATTGGACCTGTTGATAAAATTTTACAGGTAACTTGGAGGATCACAGCTAGCCTAGAGGATACTAGTAGAACTTGGAGTAGATGTCTAGAGTTTTGTTTATCTTATTTCTTGTTTGTCTTGGAGATGTATTTCATTTTAGATATTGAGATTTTGTGTTTGTTAAACACTTGACTTATTCATTTTTGGTTGTATACCTCTTGTGGATGTTATCTATTTCGTCGTGCTGATTATCTACCTCTAGTTTTCTGATTGAGATTGTATCCTTCTGATATTGTACTCTGTTTGGAGATTATATCATATAGTGTTAGTTGTGATTGTGACCTAGAACAATGTTCTACCGTCGACACCGCGGCGTAGGCTGGACGTACCCACTTCTCGTGCCCCTACATTGGGTCCATAGTTATAGTTAGTGTGCGTGTTTAGTTAAATGCTTGATTAGTTATCTTAGATTTCTTAAATCCTTTATCTTTTCATGATCTAATCTAGAAATTATTTTAGATTGCCTGTAGAGGTTATATATTTATAATATGCTATATTAATTTTTGAGGACAAAAATATTTTTAAAGGGGATAGTATGTGTCATCTGTTTCTAGATTAGAAATTTAGGGTTGTGATTAAGCTTGTAGATGTGCTATGACCATATTAAGGTCATATGGCCTCTAGATAGCTTATATTTTTGTTATTTATCTATTTTATATTTTTATATAAATTTTGGATATTTTTAGGTATTTAATATATAAAATTTA
>JANAVB010031381.1:40000-101183 GCA_029216955.1 Iris pallida
CACAGCAACACGAATCATACTTTTTTACTTTCCCTTTCAAACAACTTAAACCTGAACTCATAACTTGTGTCAATGACTCAGACACCCGATACCACATCTTGTGCCGAAGCACGTATCTCTGCTATAGCCAAATCTTAGGCTTCATAAGAGTTGTGTTGCAAACCGTGCAATTACTTCTGGACCCATTTATACTGTGTATACACATCTTGACTCAGTCTAAGACATGCACGCGAATAGACGCTCTTATGCCGATTCAATTATATGAAGGAGCACAAACCCCTCCAGGCCTACCCGGACTTTGTAGCCTGACTTAGACAAGGTCGTTCGGCGCGGGTAGCGAGCCCTGTCGAAAGACTTAAATCACCCGAATGGTACAATTTAGCTCAACTACCTTGCTTTCCTCCTAAGCAGAATCGGTCATGTGGCCCTAGGTTGCCGTTGGAGGATACAAAACCTTGTCAACAAGTTGTCCAATGATCAGGCAATGGTGCCTATCTAACTTACCATATGACTCATACCATTGTTCTTCCTTGCTCATAAACCATACTTTCCATACTTCATTGGAGACTCCCAAACGAGAGACCACCTCAGAGACAAACAGTCGCGTAAACTTTCCATGTTACCATACCTTCTGACTCAAACTCATGAACGACTATTTTGATAGCCCTCATACTCAACTTGAATAAGTCGTGTTCCTTTGAAGTGTCCCAAAAAACTATGATGGGCCTTGAAATCGTAGGGACGTGTACGTGCTCAACTTGAACAACCATGTTCTTTGGGTGCCTTAACTCATGTCATAAATCGTATGGCCAGCATTGAAATCGTGGGGCATACATGCTACGATAACCAATGCAACCATAAAAAAATCTAGACTATGCCTGCCAGTCGATAGTCTATGTGCAGTATAAATGTGACCTACTTTGTCCAAGTCATCTCTTCTTTACCCAAGCCATGGGATCGAAGGACTGGGTGCCAACTTTTGAAAGCCATCATAGAGTGATATCTAGACAACAAGAGACATTTTCTATGTTTTACACAATCTGCCTTGATGGGATTATTCCCTTACCTATGTGGATTCATCTCTGTAAACCCCCTAAATTTTTCACTATAATTTTAAATTTATTTATTTGGTATTTGAATTTTTTCGTACGATAAGTGCAAAGACGTATAAGCAAAGTATATTATTTTTTTTAAAAAAAATTATTACAAGATTTTCTCCATATTGAAAATAAGTACATATTTAAAATTATAAAGTAAATACTTTGATTTATTGCATTGCGTCGTGATTGACAAACTTTATTTATTATAAAAGGATATTTTATTTTATTGGTAATTTACAACTATGTTTTATATAAATATTCTATTTGCGTGGTTCATGAATTTTAATTTCATGTATATTTTAGTTTTTCTAAAAAATGTATCGAAATTATTTTATTCATTTGCAAAAGGTTTTCCCAATATTCAAATATTTAGTATGATTTTCGAAATTATTTATTTATTATTTTTATTTAGTATTTAAAGATAATTTGAAAATTTTGATTTAATGCTAAATTACCTATGGTAACTTAAATTAAGATTTGAACTATTTAATTTGATTTTTAAATATTTTTAAATAAAGGATTGGATCTATCTAGATTTAATTTAGAATTTGATTTGATTAAAATGGTTTTTGATCGATCTAAGTGAAAAGATAGAATTATCTAATCGAGGTTTAAACAACTACTAGTGCTTATACAACTAGGCGCTTCCACCTCCTATATAAGGAGAGGCTCTTTGCTCTTTTTCTCGTAAAATTTACAACCCAAATTTCTTCACCACCACAACCAAAATTTGTGCATCGTGTTCGCGTTTTCCTTCCCATCCACTATGTTTTTTTCTATTACAAATACAAATATATTTCTGTGTCCGATAATTCTGGACCTCGATACCAACCGTGTCACGCAGGACACAATCCTAACCTATCCCTAATTTTCTACCAGCTGTTGGCCGCCACCCAGGCCGAGGAAGCACCACCATCACTGCCACCATATATCGACATCACCGACTCGCCCACGCCCCAGCAACAACCCAACCCCCACCATTAATAGCCTGATCGCCATCGGCCAACATCGCCGGGGCGCCATCGACAAAACCCAAACTCCCCGGGCACCACACCAGTGGCCAACACCAACCAATCAGCCCCCAAAGGCCCCATCGCCGTCGCACTCCTGGCCACCCGAGCCCCACCTAAACCACCACCTTCACCACAACCACCATACTAACAGAACCAAACTCCCCATCACCATCACATCACCATAGAACACTACCACCCGAAGACAAACAAACCCCCAACTCACCTCGACCACACCATTGTCACCTCGCCGTATGCCGAACCTCCGTCTCTCTCCTCCGGCAGCGTCGCCAGGACCCGCCGCCAGGACCCAACGCGCGATGATGATCGCCTTGGCCTTCCCGATCGCTGCGCGCGGCCCGACCACTCCCCATCGCGAGCTCGTTCCTCCGTCGGCCCTCACTTCAGCCGATGAGATCCCCGAGCTTCCGCCCGCTTCTTCTCCTGTAAACCGTCCTCCCTCCGCCCCTCCTCTTTCTCCCTCTCCACGAGCTTTCTTCCTTCTCACCCCATTTTTCGACCCTCTCTCTCTCTCTCTCTCTCTCTCTCTCTTTCTTTTAAGGTCATTTATTCTTACTGTATGTAGTCTCCTTGAAAGAGGAAACCAGCAGCAACATTGATATTATACATTGGATTATTTGATTATTTTTATTTTGTTTTGTTTGTTGAGTGTTTTTTTCTTCTTCTGATTCCTTATAAGTTATTATTATTATTATTATATTTTTTATTAGTACTAAAAGTAACATGTGTTATTTCTTTATCATAATCAATATTTTCTTGAAGCCATTTTGTATATATATATATATATATATATATATATATATATATATATATATATATATATATATACTTGGATAAAGTATTTTTATTAAAAAGTTATTTTGGGATTTGGAATAAATGTGGGCTTTAATAAATTTTATTGTATAAATATTTGACATGGACTTTTTAGATTATAAATATACTGTTGGGCTTGCTACACTTATTTTTCAAAATAGGATTTCTAAACCCCTAAAGATATTATCATATTATTTTGATTTTATTTAATTACAATTTTCTAGATTTACGAGTATTTACCTAAAAATATTTGACTAATAAAAAAAGGGTAATTTTTAAACTACAATATTTATGGAGTAAGTATTTATCTAACAATATATTTTAACAAATAGAATATACTTTTAAGTACTATAAATATTTCCTAAAGATAAGTATTACTATTTTCTGCAAATTCCCTTTGCCTATCAAAGATGATCGTAACTAATCATGACTAATTCCATAATTCTATTTCTCCGCTACTTCGGACCTCTACATATCGAACACAGCTATTGGACAACTGGGACTTGTCGGATCATCGCACCACTATAGATGACACACCAATCAAGATACCTTGCCATATTTACTGTGTATATTTAGTCTGTATTTTTATTTTAGTTATTGCGTATTTACTACCTGTTTATTTCCAGTTCATCTAGTTGTGCCTTTGATTGTTGTTCATGATTTACTTACTTGCTTGCTGTTATAGATAATGCAAGTGCTAGCCTTATTTTATTTCTTGCCTTTAATTTATGTATATGGACTTATAAGTTAAGGGACTACCGTTTGTTAGTGTATTTCATAAACTTTGGCACGACTGTGCCACGAAATATTTATGAGATATGAGAAGCATGTAGAGGTACTTGCGTGTTGGCTGATCACCCGTGCCTATACATTAGGTCTAACTGCTAATAAAGACATGTTAGGAGACTTAGCATTTAGTAGAGGAACATGGTCGTGGATACGACTTAATAGGTGCATAGGGGGAAGAATACTTCCTTATCATATAGGCCACTATTATACTTTCTTTTCTAACCTATAAGCTCCGCCGGAGACACACATCATTGATGCCCTCTGACGTTCACTGAGTATTATGGACGTTCCCCAATATATTAATACCCTCTGACGTTCACGGAGCGTTACGGATGTAGGCCCCTGCTGCCCAATTGGGGACTATGCTGATCCCTTTTACAGCCAGAAGGTCCATGCATAGAAGGTTTGTTCTTAACTATATGTACACTGTAGAACGGGTAGGTGACCCTAGTTGATGTCATGTCAGTTTACTTTTACTTGTGACTTTGTGGCATATTTTATATTCACTTTAAATGGCATGTTCTTCCTGTACCTTGTTACGTTCCTTTGAGGACCTGATAATTTCTCCAGGTGTGTGCTTTTATGATACTTTGCAGGTGCTCTAGCCAAGATCATGGTCTTTACTTTTCTATCAAGGAGGATTGCTCTTGGATCATCCTTTGTCACTCTTATAAATTCTTTCCATGTATTTTTCTTCTCATTTAAATGGTTGGTAGTGGATTTGTCTCCGCCAAATGACTTGTATAAAAGACAATTCATAGTTGATTTATAATATCTTTCTTTATTTGTGGATGAGATTAGTTGTCATGGTTTACTGCATTTACAGCTTACGTATATTTATTATATGGCTGGCATGTCTACGTTCCTAGTCGTACGTATTTTGGGACTGGGGTATTATAATCTCTTTTATTAGCATACTTACTTAGTGCAATTGGAAACATCCATCTATTAATGTGAAGGCCAAGGTGAGGTAAGTTCACGAAAGACACCCACCTGAACGAGGAGTTGCCTCGACCGAGCGAAACTTTGAACAAGCTATTGCATGGCTAAGTCCAAACACCGTTGCATTTCAATTCCTCTAGTTGAACTGAGTGGGACGGGGTACTACATAATACATCACTCAGATAATGTTTCGTCCTCGAAACTTACTGAGTACACACTCCTCGACTTATCACTTATTTCTCAACTCGAACTCATCTGGCATACATTAAAATCTCTCGAATACATTTTCTATACGTTTCATCCATCAGAGTCATGCTCTGAGCCTTAGTTAATTTCATCGAACACCTAAGTCATTCTTAGACAACCGAACTACTTTTCAACACAATTCCTCAAGTCATGTCTTTATCCATAATGCGCTTCATGCTGCTACATTACAAAACATAGGGTAACTTATACTCGCCGTACACTCGGACAACTTAACTCTAAGACATACCCACCCGAACGATATGTTCCATCATTCCGAAACACAACCAAGTCGATCACTCAAAATCTTCTAGTCGAAACCCACTGTTATCCCTAAATCAAGTCCAATTAAAATATTTTTCATATATGTAGTGCCCCGTCCCGCTGAGTTCAACCGGAGGAATCGAAATACAACAATATTTGGACTTAGTCATGCAACGGCTTACTCGAAGTCCCGCTCGGTCGAGGCAAATCCTCGTCAGGTGGGTGGCTTTAGTGAACTTGCCTCATCTTGGCCTTCATCTCACGACCCATACCTCAATATTGGGGTATGAGTGCGTTAGACACGAGCAGCCTACGTCGCAGCATTGGCAATAGAATGTTGTCTAGGCCAACTGTTATCTATCCATATCTTATAACATAACATGTCAATGATATCTTAACTCCGAGTGGAGGACAATATAATAATAATACTCATACTCAATCACAATAAACTATAAGAAAGATAAATGGCACGATAAATACATAAAAGATAAGACATGATAATCCAAGAGAAGTGTAGAAGCATAACATCATCCAGAACCACTTCCAAAGTCTATGAGTCTAACTATCTCAACATAAACATATTCTCACAAATAATAACATCTCAAGTCAGAAGCTGGAGACAAATCCAGTAATAGCTAATCTAGATGAGTCGCTACTAGTGTCTTCTCTACTGGGCTGGTTTGTCCTGGGTCTCCTGCAGATAGCCCTTTTCTATACCTGGTCCATAATAGGTAGGACAAAAGTCCTCCAGATCCTTTAAAAAATATTATCCTTTCAGGATTGAAGCGAACCACAAACTCTAAAAGCAGTTCTAGTTATATGATAAATGCTATAAGACAGTAATAATGAGTACACTACAAGATAAAAATAAATGACTGAATCATAACTGACAATATCAATATAAGAATTGGAAAACACACTATATGACATGACAGATAAATAAAAGTATGAGAAGTAGAAATATGAACTATATGATAGAGCAGGTAATAAGAATTAATAACACTACAAGGAAAATGGCCATTCTTGACGGTCGTCAAAAGCCGTCAACAATAGGGGTTTTCTTGACGTATTTAGGCTTACGTCAAGAGATGACCTTTTTTCGTTTATTTAGCAATTTTATAGCATAATAGTTGACGGTTTTAGATGATCCGTCAAGAAACATCAATTTATTTGTTGACGGTTTGGTGATAACCGTCAACGAATGTATGTGCAAAAAACTTTGTAGGATTTTTTTAGCTGCTATTTTTGTAATTTTTTCAAACCTTTTATATTTGTTGAAGGTTGTGGTTCTTTTTAATCAATGAACCCAGAAAATTTTTTTCCGATCGTCCCCTTATTTCCTCCTCTCTCCCTAATCTAATAGAGAGTTCCCCCACTCCTCTCCTCTAAAGAGTCTCCCACAGAGCCCCCCACTCCTCTCCTCTTTCTCCTCCCTAAGAGAAAAATCCTAACCCAAACTCCTTCATACTCCAAAAATTTTCTTCGCCCTTTCCCAATCTAGGGTTAGGGCTTCGCGAGATCCGACCTTCTTCCACCGTCGTGTCCTTATTCTCCTCTTCCGACACTTCGAAAACATTTTGGCGACATCTCTTCCGAAGAATCCTAGGCACCACAAGCCCAAATCGCTGTACGACTCTTCCGACAGACCCTCATCATCCCCTGTGGCTCGAGGACGACGTCAACACGATGATGAGGAGGTCGACCCAAGTTTGGTTTCTCTTTCCATTCTTTTTATTTTTGGGTATCTTCCTAAGTGAACTTAGGTTTTGATTTTCTTGAGTGAACTTAGGGTTTTTTGTGAGTATTATTTAGAGGATTTTGCTTTGTTTTACGAGAATATTTAGGAGTATTTGAACTTAGGGTTTAAGAGGCTTTTGCGAGAATATTTAATTTTGTGAGTAATATTTACTCTGTTGACCTCCATATTGTTCCCTCTGCAGGGAGTACCGACATGCCGTCCACGTGCTCCAGGGACATAACAAGAAGAAGTCGGTGTTCCTCTAGTGCTATGCTTTATATATGGTGAGTGTTCTCTTAGATGAAAATAATAGTTTTGGTCCAGATTGTGTATGTTAAATGTTTTGTTCTTTTGCTTTGATGTTGTTTGATGCAATGCATGTGTAGAAAAGTTTCCGTTCTTTGAGAGAGGTCATGTTATGGTTTCGTCCAAGGTGCGATATGAGAATGCCCATATTGTGCTGCTGTAGAAAGTTGTGATTTTGGGATGCCCACATTACACTTCTTTAGAGAGTTGTGATTTTGGGATGCCCACATTGTGCTGCTGTAGAAAGTTGTGATTTTGGGATGCCCACATTTTCGTTTTATCTGTCCTATAGATAATTGACCAATTAACAATTCAAGGACGAAGCTAGGTTTATACTTTGCTTTAGTTATAAATTTTATGGTTTAGCGAGAAATTTAACTTTTTCTTATGAATCAACTTTCTGCTAGTTTATTTGTCCTAAAGTAATTGGATATTATGAGTAGAATATTGGATTTGGCAGGTAATAGACACCCTTACAGAAATCCAGGAGCGACATGACACTATGAGGGATTAGAGAGGAAACTTCTTGAGTTGCAACAGGTAAAACTTTGTTCATGCTTTTTGTCATGATCTTATGTAACTATCTAAAATTGTTTTATGAAATGAGGCATGAGTGATCAAGCAAGCAAGTGCTCTGATCTGTATACTGAATATTTTGTTTTCTCCATGGTTAATATTTTCTGAATCGGTCGGTTGTTATGGAGATTATTCTTTTTTGTTGGTCATATTTACTTGCATACATCCTATGTGCATACAAAACATGAACCAGATGGCCGTATGATGTTGGCTGAATTTGAGTCATATTTCATATTAAATACTTAGCATCAAATAATGGCTGGAAAGAGGAGGAAAATTCTTTTAGAAGAAGAAGAAAATAGGATAAAAGAATTCTTGATTTTGTTCAATAAATGGAGAGGCCCTTGATTTGGTGTGGGGACCTGAATGTAAGGTAATTTGTTGCTAACATGATATTACTACTTCCTGGTGATGTCTTCTCTTTCTCCTATATACTTCGAATGTCCATAATTCTCTTGCTTGTGGAAATTTTGAATTATGTACCGAGCAACCTTATCGATTATTATTTTAGTTTGTGATATCGTCTTCCATCGTATGATGTTTTATACCTGTGCATTACTCGCTAGAAAATCATAGCTACTTAGTAATATTAGAATGAACTTGTTTTTTTGTCCATTATCTTTTATTTGGCAGCAATATCTTCTCCAAAGTATGTTATTTGGCTCCATATTTTCTCTGTTTGCTTAGCTCTAATGTTGGGTACCTTGTCCCTATGTTAACACAAAATGTCCTAAGGGAGGAGTTTAGATAATGTTGCTTTCTATGTCGAAAAGAATGTTGCTTTCTATGTCTCTATGAACTACAGCGGTCATTTAGACTCATTTATTGAAACCTCCATTGCAGTTTCAGAAGTGGTTTTACATGTTATAAGTCTCTATTCGAATATATAGGAAAATGATGCTTTATGCTAATGTTTTTTGTTTTTGCTATATGGTTGACTCTCATGCATTTGTTCAAATATACATTTCTTCTTCTATGTTCCTCATATCAGTTGCAAGTTTCTGGTTTCATTATTTTCTAATTTTTCCTCAAGATGCTCATAGCGTATTAACATGTTTCCTTGCAGCAACTTGTAATATAGGAGACATCAGTATCAGAGTTTGACATAATATGAGATATATCCAGAACTTTTCCTTCACTTGTTTTCTTTCAACAGAGGCACGAGCCAGGTCAGAGATCCCTTCCTGTACAATGTTTTGAAAGCATACTCTGTGTACGAACAAGAAGTTGTCTATGTTCAGGTTTGAATCAAAACTGGTTATTTTAGATTTGAATGAAAACAATGATATATATTTAAGCATTTCACGAGTTAGAAAAACAGCAACAACTACAAATAATGGTGTATTTCTTTGAGTATTAATTAGAGGGAATGGGAATTTTAGTACATCTGCTACTTCTTTATATTAGTGAGGAAGATGCCTTATGGCTATTAGTTGCATTATTAAAGGGAGCTGTTCATGCACCAATTGAGGGACTGTATCTGTTTGGTATCATGATAGAAGTGATATCATAGTATTTCATTCCGATAATACAAAGAAATATTGCTTACATTTGAATTTGAATTTACTGGAAAGTAATTACTGTCGGCCAACATATACTAATCATTGATCCCAAAATTTTCTTTGTTGTGCATTACTTTGTCGATCAATTCTAAATAACTCTCAGTGCAAAGTATTTTGATTCGAGAGTGCCAATTGGAAGTGGCCTCTCATGTTAAGATGAAGGATAACAATTGGATAGCAATATGGATAATCCAATATATACAGAACAAATATGATGGTTCAGTTGTCATTTGATGTTTATTCAATTTGGCAGATGTTTGAGGAGGTCAAAAATAAGATCACAAAAGCATTTGTTGATATTTCAATCATCTAACAAATTTGTCCTCTTTCCTACTTTCAACCTGAAAACTCGAAGTCTCAAATGCAACAAAATAATGCTAATGGGATATAGTAAACAAACTAGTAAAGGCCTATTAAATTGAAGTAAAATATATGCGTCTTATGTGATACTTGAAATTTAAGAGCACTATAGTTAAAATATCAGGTGTTCACCTTTTTTCCATCTAAGTTGCATTTCTCAACTTATTCAAGTGACTAATATCAGTACAATTGTAGATGTAGGTTGTTTTATAACTCCATATAATATTGATAACATAGCTAGTGTTTGAGATTCTTGTGGTGTTTGTACATAGGTATGCATGGCTGGACCACTGACACCCATCTGTGCATACCCTGTTTGTGGGTTTTCTGATACTCCAATTGGGTGAAATCCTTGAGATACCTGTTGTGGAGACTCTTGTGGTGTCTGAACATATAAGTAAGGGTTGGGTTCAAACTGTGCAGGAATTGATCCCATCTGTGCAAGGTTTAGAGAATTCAAATGATCCACATGTACAGTTATTGGGTTAGTGTATGCAGGAATTCCTTCATAAGTATAAAATGTATGCTGTTGAGCTGATGGGTTCTCAAATGAAGCATTCAATGGATATTGTGCTGATGGAATCCCAAATGAAGCATGTCCAGTGGTTACATTCCTAAATGATAAATTTAATGGAGAAAAATTTATCCCAACTGATAGTGGCTCTTGTGCTACTCTTGGTTGATGGTTAGGTTGCTGGGTTAACACATGTCCCTGAGTGAAGCTTGGGTGCCCATGATTCTAATGGTGAATGTAATCAAAACTCTGGATATATTGTGTTCTTGGACTGTTATCTAAAGGGAAAAAACATAAATGGGATTTATTGAATTGCTAGAAATAAGGTTTACAGACATTTAAAGGAAAGCTACACAAGAAACTAATGAACTAAAGCTAAGTAATTCCATACTTTTTTCATGTCTTTCTCTTCTCATTATGTCTATTTAAATTGCCTGATACATTGGGTTTCTGTTACAGGTTTCTCTTACAGACAGTTAACTAGCTGGCTGTGGGACTCTGGCGGAGTTAATGAGTGGATATGAGAGGGATGTGCTCCGATCTGGTTTGCTACTCTTTTGGTTTCATTTTGTATAATTGGATTATGTTTTGTGGTGACAAGTGATGGATCGATGTTTGTGATTTAGATGTTTAAGTGGTATGGAAATAACAAATGTGGGATATGTGTACTTTGTGGTTAATTGGACTATGTTGTGGTTGGACAAGTGAAGAATACATGCGGTGGGATATGTATTGAAAGTTTTTGTTGTATGAACAATACAATTTGTTAATATAAAATTTAAGTTTTATAGTAATTTGATGTGTGTAGATTCTGGATTGATATTATATATGTTTGACTAATATTATATATAATTCTTGATGGAATTTTGGCAAGCTTCTCTTGACGGTACTTTGGATAGCTTCTCATGACGGTTGTCAAACATCAATTTTAATTCAAATCATGCTGCATAATATCCTATGAATAAATGCTTTTCTTGACGGCTAATAACCGTCATCTAGGCCGGTGTCAAGAAAAGTATTTGTCTACATTGACGGTTTCTAAAAACTGCTATCTTGACGACTAAAAATAGTCAAGAAAGTACTTCATATGATGGCAAAAAACCGCCAAGAAAAGCCCTTCCAGCGACCGTCAAGAAAGGGGGGCCCTTTTCTTGACTCCGGCCTACTTGACGGATCCGCAACCGTCAAGATACCCATTTCTTGACCGGGAATCACCGTCAAGAAAAGCCCTTATTCTTGTAGTGTAAACAAAGTAATAGAATACATATTCGTGAATAGAAAATAAATAGGAAAGAACTGTACTAACTACGTATTTTGAAGTACTAGTGTTAATATGTGATCGGCTTGGGAACTTGCATAATACAATAGGGCCTAGATAATCATACATGAGGTGTATGATTAATACTCACAATACTTTCTCTTGCACAATAAGAGTATGATCACACATCTAGCTAGTACTTCCTCCATCCCGACTAGTAAGAAGATTCAAATTAGGACATGTCCAATACGCGAATCATAGTACAATGTCAATAGGACAATCATGCATAATTTGAAGGTACATCTCATGTCCGAGGATCCAACTATACCAATCCGTATACCATAGTGTCAAAAATCAAGTAGAACATCAATAAGTACATGAATCATAGTAAATATCAGATAATGGAAACTATCAGAGAATATACTCGCCTGTGGTCCTGAGCAACGGGTGTGGATTAATGTCCAAAGTGGAGTCACAATGACCTAAATATGAAATATCAATGTCAATCAGTATTTTGGAGTGATAATCATCGATATCTAATTTGTAATATGATTTCTAGATTAAAACTAGGTCCTGGAGTTCAAACTAGGTCAATACCTTGTTTTTATAGTCAAATTAGGTCAATACTTGTTCCTAGAGTCAAACTAGTCATTTCTAGGTCATATATAGATTTCTAGGTCCATACTACATAGAAATAGTGATACTAGATACCATACATGATGTGTATCTCAGGAATCACACTTGATTTTAGGATACTAGGACACTCACCTACCATGGTATCCTGATTCTCACCTATGCATCTTGTATGTCTTTATATATATATATGATACTCAGATAGAGTATCATACACTATAGTTCCTAACTGATACCTATTCTAATGAGTACATAAACCCACATACACTCCTCTAAACTAAACACAATTCGTTGTTGCATCTATTGCTACTACACTGATGTAGCACTTGCAGTTCCTAAGCAGCTTTCATACTGCAACACAGAGTTTAGGACCCTTCTCAGGTTCCAGCTTTACACTCACACAATGCATATTTCTGACACCTACTAGACACTTGCACACAATTTTCCTCCACACTCTATGCACAAAATTACATATGCACTGTCCAAGACACTAGACCTACCAGATCTTTTATATCTACATATGAATTGACAATGCAAAACATCTCACTCTCATATGCTCATGTCTACTCTCTAATACCCTACACATATTCACCCCCTATAGGACTTGTACACACCTCATTCCTGTGTGCAGTCCTTAATACTCATATGGGTATTTCTTCGATTCCTAATTGAACCCGTAATTGTTTTAAACCTGTATACCATCCCACTCTGTCCTGAATACACATACTGACGATGTGGTCCCCCAAATTTTAGCTGTACTGCTTATAAATTCTCTAACTACAGTCCTAATTTATATTTGACACCTGAGTTCTGCACAACATATACAAGAACCCAATCTTAACAGTGCAATACACAAATTTACCCCTTGATCACCTACAAATTATGCACACACACCTAATATGAGTTATAAACCCTCTGATTTTAATTTTTTTAAATATTTGTTTAGTACTATTTTTTCTAATTATTAAATAGCTTTGAGAATAATTGTATGAAATTTTTATATATCAAAACTAGTAAGTAAATATTATTTTATATATATGGTAAGTATTTTTCTTGCACAAGATTTTACTTAAAATACTTTAGAAATCATTTTGAATTTTAGGGATTTTTGGAATTTATTTTTTATGTGCGCACATTCACACACACACACATTTGTGTGTGTGTGTGCGTGTGTGTGTGTGTGTGTGTGTGTGTGCGTGTGCGTGAGTGTGTGTGTGTGTGTGCGTGAGTGTGTGAGTGCGTGTATATATATATATATATATATATATATATATATATATATATATATATATTATTAAGAAGAAAAAAAAAGAAATCAAAAACTCTTTAAAATCTCGTGAGTCAGCCAAACCCAATAACCCCCGCTGACCTATCGAACCGACAGAAGTTCATGTTTCTTTTTATTTTTATTGTATCAAAACCCTATCAAATCCTAATAAAATCTTTCCAAAAATTTCCTAAGTAATCCCAATTAGTTTCTCCTTATGATTACATCAAAACCTCGCTTAAATCTAATTTAAATTCTATCAAAATCTTATCTAAACTCGGTTTAAAAATTGAGTATAAATAGCCATCGGGAACTCGATTTTTCCCAAAACCCTGACAGCAAATCCTCTCGTGATTGAACCCCACCACCTGAGAAACCCTGTGCGTCTACCTGACCGCCTGCACCCAGCCGTCGATTGTCGGAGAGATATCGCACTCACCAAACCCAACGAAAAATAGGGCACCGTGTTCGATTTTCGACCGCCTAGGTATTTGTCTTCCCGATTAAATTTTTTTCCATATTCTCTGTTATTTTTTATTGTGTAAACTCGTATAGAGAGTCTACATATCCCTCTTGAAGTCCCTACAAATAGAATTCGATGGGGACGAGTCATCGATCCAAAAATTCGATGCGAATATCAAGGAAAAACTGCTTCAAAAGTAGTTTGTAAGTATCCCAAGTACCCCTGTTTGAGGATGATTCCTTGACAACCTAGTAACTATTTAGAAATTATAATTTAAGAAAGACCTAGACAACCTATAGGACTCCATAACCCTTTTTGTAGTTACAAAATATATCACTGAGAAAACCGATTTCCAAAACTGCCAAGAACCGTTTTCAAAATAGTAGAAACTTTAAAATATTTAATGATACGGCGTGCGCCCCGACAAACCAGGCGACCTGGTCACAAACTGAAAGTATCGAATGGTGCGTATCGACTTTGCGGACGTGTGAGATTCGACGGAACTCAATTTCGATGTATGTGCGCAACAAAATCGAGGCGTATCGGTCGAAATACCCCGTATCGACCACTTCGCAAACTAGCCTACAACTTCCTACACGTTCGTCATCTTGAGGAAAATCTTACACCACTGGACTCGTGTCATTTTTTTGGTCCTGTAACCCAAGTTTGGTTTGATTCTGAGAAGGTCAACCAGAACGCTATTTTGGCGGGCCTCCGACTCGATCCAATTGGCAAAATTATGCACGACTCACTGGAATCCAACTTTGGACATACTGTTGAGTTCATATCATCAAACTGGACCCTTAGACATATAACTTGATGAGTTTAGAGACTGTAGGACTTGGCAGGCTTTTCGGCTCAAAGTGGATCCAATGACGGGTTCCAATATGGCCCAAAATTATGATTTTGCTCCTGTGTCCAGAATTGGACTGATGGGTAGGAGATCATAGATTAGACATTTTTTATGCCAAAAACGTTCATGATATTTATTTCAGCATCCGAGGACGTTTGCAGGAGTTGATTTTCATTGCTCTTGATTTTTGACGGTCTGAGTTACTAGACGTTGCTATTTTTGCACACCACCTCCATGCAAGATAACTTGCCACTATTTGCTGTCCATTTATGTTATATTTTCATGTTATTTTATTATTTTATTACTGTTTACATGTTTCTATTACACTCTGGGTCCAAGTCATACTTGGGTGCGAGCGACTGCATTAGTCATTATACTGTATTTGTTTATTTTTATGCGTGATAACTTAGTACTAGATGACCACCTATTGATGTGAGGTATTGGTATATATCATATGGCCTTGTCACTTGCTTTATCACGAGTTGTGAGTCATATGTAGGACATAGACTCGCTTAGTCGGCTGGCTACCGATATGTTTGAGACGTACGACAGTTAGGAAATAACTGCCGATAGAAATTACATGATTAGTGGACTTGGCAGTTATTAGAGGTTCATATGTGTTATGAAGATGACGTAGATAGGCATGGGGTGGGGACAACAGTTCCTTAAAGTATGGGCAAGTATGCACTATCCATTATAACCTGTGAGCTCCGCCGGAGATGCAGGTAATATTCTCCTACTGTACTGATTCCCCCTGACTTTCATGGAGCGTTATGGACGTAGGCCCCTGGTGCCCAATTGGGAAATATGCCAATCCAACTGTAGCCAGAGTGCCCATGCATTGAAGGATTTTTCTTAATTGCATATTCACAGTAGATCAGTTAGGCACCCTATTGCATGCATTCTTTATATTGTTACACAGTTTATATGACATGTTACTTTTCTGTATCTTGTTATGTCCCTTTGAGGATCTGGTGATCTCTCTAGGCTTAAACGACCATGATTATCCCCAGGATAACGGTTCTGCACTGAATTCCTCTTTCTCAGCTGATGCGGTCTCACCTACCGAGATCTAGTGATTTTGCTCATAGTTATGACTTGATACATTATAGTGGACATCTTTTATTTTCTTTTAGGCGGTCGGACTCCAGTTATCTCAGACTATTTTTTAGTTGCTTGGTAATGGATTTGTCTCCACATGCCTATATGTCATGGCCCGTTCCCGCAGAGTCCTTTCGTCCTTACTTCGAACTCTATAGAACCATTCGTCCTCTCTTGGGCGTGATGTCGGGTAAGCCTAAGTTGTGCTTGCACAAGGCCAAAACCTGTACAATGACAAAATTGACAAGATAGACGTAACTGTCACGACCGCTCCTGAATAATCGGGTACAAAACGAGTCATGCCTAGCCTACGCTGTTATTGACAGCGGTAGTCAGCCGTCTAGTCTAGTCATTATCAGAATGACATAACTCATCACAACATCTATCACGAATATTCTACTACTATCCATCACAGATCACTATTCAGCAGTTACTACATCCTTTTACATGAATGTCCGGGTACAAAATCGGTAATGAAAGATAAAAGCTATCTAAGTATTCTACATCCACAATCTCAATACAGCATATCAAATCCTATACAAGCATCTAAAGGCAAGAAATATAATCCTACTGAGTATAATCCTCTACATGAGCAGTCTCACCTGTAATCAACGATCCTGTCAAGAAAAAAACAAAGTACATAGCAGCTCAACCAAATCACAGAGTATCAAAGAAAGTAATAGGAACTAATAATAAGTGATGGAAATAACTGACATACGCACTAACTACATGAGCCATGCAATAAAACACCGTCAAGCATGTAGGGCTATCAAGTCAAGAGTATAGAGTAATGGTATGCTAGCAGGCATGTATTGGTGTAAGGCATACCATATATGCTATACTATCAGGAATAAGGTATATAGCAGCGATATGCTATCAGGCATGTCTAGTGTAAGCACTACTAAAATATGCTATATTAGCGACATACTTTAGCGACGAAATAAAATAATGTCGCTAAATATGTACTATAGCGACTCATTTCTATAGACATCGCAAAACGTCGCTGAATAGCGACGTTCAGCGACAATAGATAAATTATGTCGCTGAAGAGCGACGTTCAGCGACAATAGATAAATTATGTCGCTGAAGAGCGACGTTCAGCGACATATTATTAAAATATATCGCCATATATTAAAATTTTTACGACGTTTAGCGACGTCGACTCTTGACGTCGCTAACTTTTTTACTTAGGGCAGACTGTTTCTTTTTTCCCCCTCACTCAAAAATTAGAAATTTCCCTCGAACACTTCCCCCCCGGCAACCCCCCCCCCCGGCGACTTTCTCCCCCCCGGCGACTCACTCCCCTCCCCGGCGACCCCTACCCCCCCGTCGAGCTCCTCCTCCTCCATTCCGAGCTACTCCTCCTCTTTCTCAGGTAAACCCTAACCTAACTCCTCTTCCTCCTCCTCCTCCTCCTCCTCCTCCTCCTCTCCCCCCTCCACACACACACACACAAAGACACACACAGACACACACACACACGCACGGACACACGGACACACACATACACACATGGACACACGGACACACACACACACACACACAGATACACACACAGACACACACACAGCTATTGTGTGTGTTTGAGGGACATTACCAAGTTTATTGTTGTGTGGCTTAGAAAATGATTATGAGCAAAAATAGTCTATGTTGTGTGCATAAACAGGGAAATGATGAGTCATATAGGCTAAGTGTGAGCTCGGGAACCTATAATAAAAACATGCATATGTATATATGAAATTAGAAGGATCAGAAAAATAATGGTGATATAGAAAATCTGTGGGTGTCCTCACCCCCATTGTATAATGATAATAGGAAATATAGCACAGATTAGGACATCCTGGTAAATTTTTGAAAGGATGAGAGGGTGGTGTTTTACTCATTTATAAAGAACGTGAATTTTAAGAGAAGCAAATATTTGAAGGTGAGAGGACTGTTATAACTATATGCATTTGCTGGTAGGTTAACTGAAGGGTAGGACTAGTTATGCAGTGTGTGTGTGGTTTCCACCCTCTCAGTGAACGCTCGTTGTACAGTCAATAGAACTTATGGAATTCTATTTGTATAAGCTCCTTTTCGGAATAACCACTGGAGTGTTGAAAGAATGGACTGGCTGATAGAAAATATTTCTACTCACCCTCCATAAGAGCTGGTGCTCTATTTATATAGGGGTATGTTTGGATAGTAAAAGAGAGGAAATTGAAAAACTGCATATGCATGCAGTACGTACATATATATATTTTACTTATGCCTAGAAGCTAAGGTGTGAGTCTAAGGTATGAGTCTAAGATGTTAGGATATGTTTTATTGATTGTAGTACGTACATATATATATTTTATATATTTTACATATGCATGTAGTATGTACATATGCCTAGAAGCTAAGGCATGAGTCTAAGGTGTTAGGATATGGTTAGAAATTGATTGTCTTGGTTGGTAATGGTTAGGATTAGTGCTCTTAGACTAGTTTTGACCTCGGTTGACCGTTTTGACCAAAAGTCAACGAAACTCAACTGAAAGTCAAACTTAGCCTAAAAGTGACTAGAATTAACCCGAAACCAAACTAGAGTTAACCAGTTGACTGAAAGTCAATGTTGGTCAACATTACCTGATGGACCCGACCCAACCCAACCCAAGTTCAATTTGATCCTCCAAGCTTGGTCTTGGGCTTCATATGTTGAACCCGTGGTCGGGCCTGGCTTGGGCACGGATTAGGCTTATGATTCATCGGGTTGGGCTCGGGTTGACCTCAAGCCCGACCCAACCCATCCGAGTTGCACCCCTTCAAGGTAAAAAATTTGTTTAATTTTAAATTTTAATAATCATTTGTGTATATTATATAACTTTTCAATTTTACTTCTTGTAGAGGACCTATTTCTATCCACCACACTGGGTGGCGAAGATCGAGGCCCAGTTTTCTCTAGTCGCAGGCAAGCTCATCCGTGATGTGATCTACGACCAAAAGTCTCGTGATCGCTCCGGAAAGCCGATCCATGGTTGGATCACGCCAGAGCAGCAGACTGCGATGAAGGCTAGATTCGGCGAGGCCAAGTACCAGGAGCGGTCTGACAAGGCCAAGGTTGCACGGTCGAGCGCCAATAAGTGGTATGGTGGCTCCATTCCGATGACGGAGCATTTTTTTCGTCTGGTATGTTTCCTATGACGGACATCATTTTATATATAGTTGGATAGAATGTTTAATACTAATAATAGATAATATATTTTAACAGGTAAGAAAGGGTACGGACCCCAACATGGTGATCGTCTTCCTGGTCACCCATCAGAGGGCTAGGGAGTTCATTGACGAGAAGGCGACGCAGGCATATGTATGTTCTATTCCTTATATTAATTTACTTTAATTTAGAAAACAGGAAAATAGATATCAATATAGACTTTAGCAAACACTTAGACGTTAGCAAACATTATTCTAGACCGAGTTTCTTCGGCTACAAGAGGAGGCGCCTGCTGCTGCTAGTGCGCCGGTAGAAGAAGGGGCTGGTACTTCCTCCCAGCAGTCTACAGCTCCATCGTCGAACGACCTCTGGATGACCGCCGTTGGTGGTCTTCAGAAGGGTACGTACTACGGTATGGGATCCTACGGCGCCTATTTGGCTTCAGAGTCATCTCGGGCCCCCTCTGTCAGTGCGCAGTCTTCAGCTTCACAGGCGTCATCACGAGCTTAAGATATTGGTCGTCAGATCGACGAGCTGCGTCGCGAGTTACAGCAGCAAATTTCTGATCACCATACTGCAGAGCGACGATCCGACGATCCGATGATCATCGGACGATTTGATGCGGTCGAGCGTAGTATACAGGAGCTGATGAGTCTGCAGCAGGCTACAGCTGCCAGCTTGCACACGCTCACCGAGTCTACGCAGCGCACAGAGCGTAGACAGGTCAAGATGGAAGGATCACAGAGGACCATGTCTGCCTCACTCACTCAGGTACATACTTTGATTGAGGAGAGTACTAGGAGGATGGTGAGTACCCTTACTGTACATGCTGAGAGACTGCGAGAGCTGGATCAGATACGCCCTCCCGGTCCATCGATGGTGCCGACTCCAGACATTGTACTGCCTCCTACTGCCCCTACGGTGCAGCTCACATAGGAGCAATATGAGTACATGCTATCTCAGATGCGCAGCAGGGGTCCTTAGTGATTTTATTGATTTTTTTATGAGTTTATGTATTGGCCCTATGGGTAAATTGTTTATTGGTACACTTTTGTTTATACACTTGGTGGGAGACTTTTTATCATCTCCTTTTTTTTATTTGACTCTATTGGATGTTTGTGATGATGTGTGTCTGTGAAGTGTAGTATGCAGGATTTGAATATATTTATGTTTGTGATGCGAGATGTATCTGTGATGATGTTTGTTATGAGTTGTATGTATTAGCCCTATGATGTGTCTGTGATGATGTTTGTGATGATATAAAGTGCAGTGTAAAGTGTATAGTGCAGTGTGCAGGATTTGAATATAAAGTGTAGTGTGCAGTGTGCAGGATTTGAATATAAAGTGCAATATGCAGGATTAGTGTTTAAACTATATATAAAGTACAGGATTTTTGTTTGAACTGTATATAAACTGCAGTGTACAGGATTTGAAAATTGTATTTTTTTTAATTTTCCAGCATGTTAACGACGGATTGCGACGTTTGGCGACGGATTTGTGACGTGAAAGTACGTCGCAAATATGTACCTGGACGTCGCTAACTGCGACGGGCCGTCGCTAAACGTCGCCTAGCATGCTGACATGGCAAACCTTGCCATGTCACCACATGCGACGAATAGACGTCGCTATATACGTCGCTACATTGGCGACGTACTATAGATGCCACCGAACGTCGCTAAGTTTGCGACGTTTTAGCGTTGTAGACTATTCGTCGCAACAGCGACGATTGGCGACGAACTCTTGATCTGCGACTAGCTTTTCGGCGACCTGCTTATTCCGTCACTAATTACGTCGCTAAATTGATTTAGCGACATATTTTTATTTATTAGCGACGTTTTTGGACGTCGCTAATATGACTCATTCTAGTAGTGAAGGCATATCGTGTACTATATACTAGCAGTTATGTAAACAGGCGTATCGTATAGGGCACTGATATACTAGCAATCAAGTATAGATGTAACTTATATTATGTACCTATACTAACGATCGGGTACATGCCCCGGCTTAGGTGACTACATGCCCTATGATGTTCTTTCCACCTCGACATGACATGACACGATGACATACATGCAAGTAAAATAAATAACAGGAACAAGTACGATATCATATGCATGCGATGTGTTGATTGAGTACAAGTACTTGCCTTTTCTTGAATAATGGTAATGTCTTTCAAATCCACCTAAAATTAGAAACATGATTTAGATAAAATCCTAAAATCTTCCTAATCAAATTCTAATGGCTTGAACTAATACTGTTAGCTAACCACCTTAAATTCTAAGTTATATGGATCACTTTCCATATCTAATAAAGTCAATATCACACAAGCCCTAAGTCCCTAACTCTTTTCCTTTTAAATAATCTCAATGGGCTGACCTGGCCAAAATTCCCTATAATGCTGATCAAATCCAACTCTGGATCGCCAGCTCAATGCTCCATAACAGTTCTATCAACCCTCAAGTTATTAAAGCCTACTGGCCTATCTACTGGCCCAAGTCCAAGTCAGCCTAATAATTCATAGGTTTAGAACCTACACTGTCTAACCAATTTAAACAATCAAATGGTCATGAACTGTGACGCCCCAGAACTAGAATACTGGAGAGCGAGGGCGTACATAGCTAGCTACGTATATTGAATTGGAATCCACCTCGCTATACGGTCACGGCTGTCTATATATGAGGGTTTACTACAAGCCAATGGTCTCTTAAGGCCAAGCCTATTTTCTCAATCTCAAGCAAGTAATATAGTTACAAGATGTTAGACCACCAAATATACAATAAAAGGCATCCTAAATATTACATATTGGATGATCATGAAGCTAGTCGTACAAAATGTCAAGACTAGCAAGAGTTCAGTCATACATGATCAACCCGAGGATTTGTTAATCATGTTTACAGCCCGTAGGCAGACAGTAAGTAAATATGTATCGAGCTAACAGGTGCTCATCGGCTAAATGCCTCAAAAGAATAATTTTACAATGTTGTGAGCGAAACAAAATAGAAAACCCACTCGTAGCCCGGGTTTCTTCTAGTCGCCACCATCGGGCTGGAGGTTCCGTAGATCTTCGGGAGCTGCTCCGAAATCTGGCCACACAAAACCAGCTGGGTCAAACCCCAGAAAGAGCAAGTGCCACAAAGGAGGCCACGAAATAAGAACAAAAGCCAGCATATCAGATCATAAGGAATAAAAGAAAAGTACAAGTAATAAAATGAACAACAGGGCAATAAATGACTAGGGACGTGGAACCATTCCGGGAGCCAGGTTACAACCCTTAAACCAAACAAGGACCGGGGTCGTAACCCTTCGCCTGAATAGCACTTTGTCTCTACCCATTTATTGTTAAGATAAGTAAAACAATCATGTTCAGGGGTACCAGGTACAGGGACTAGACGAGACTTAGACAGGGCTGGACATCATCCATTCACAAACGGCCAAACAATTACTACGGCTTACTACTTAACTAGCTAGGGTTATCACAAGCCTAATTACTAACAAGATGCAAATGAGAAATTCTAAGTCCCAAGCCCTGCAGACTATCCACTTATCCTTCCGCGGGTTGAGAGTATGGTTGGGTACATCGCCCAGGAGACGATATACCCTTAGGTAACTTAGAGGGTGCAACACATGACAGTGTGCTGGAAATGTGCCCTACTCGTCGGCAGGCTACAAGTCCGTTTAAAGTGCCCAGATAACGAGATTGCCTGTGACTGGAAATTCTCTATGAACTATAGTTTGATCTAGTCATTAGCCTAATCCATATTCAGTGTGAATCCCTGACCGTGGTAACCAGTGAGTCACGTCCTAGACATGATACGAGACAAGACAAGTGGATTGCACAAGGCAGCAAGAATGAACACCCACGATGTCAGAGTTGATTATACGAGTCAAGTTAGCCATCGCAATAGCATCAAGTCAAGTCAAGTTACAAGTTACAGGTTTACAAGTTACAGGTTTACAAGTTACAAGTCAGGAGTGCGCCGCCACGGGCCACTATCAAGTTATCCAGTATCAAGATTAATCATGAATTACAGGTTAAAAGTTAAGGACGCACCCCATCGGGTCACTATCAAGAAGATCAGAAAGTACTAGAATCATACTTCACAGAAATCACGAAAAAACTGTACTAGTCATAAGCAAAACACCAAAAACCGTGCCAGGTCGTGTTGGGTCGAGACAGTCATGTTGTGTGGAACAAGATCTCAAAACTCTAACCCACAAAAGAGAAGCCAAGTACAAAGAATAAAATCCAAACCATCATGGGCAAATAGGTTGCGTTGGGGTTAGATTACGCTAGAGTCGAGCTGCGCTAGGGTGAGCTGCGCAGGAGAAGAGCTGCGCAAGAGATAAGCTGCACATGAGATGAACTGCACAGGAGATGAACTGCACAGGAGTTGAATTGCACATGAGTTGAACTGCGCATTAGTTGAACTGCGCATGAGTTGAACTGCGCATTAGATGAACTGCGCAGGAGATGAACTGCGCATGAGTTGAACTGCGCATGAGTTGAACTACGCATGAGATGAACTGCGCAGGAGATGAACTACGCAGGAGATGAACTGCGCATGAGTTGAACTGCGCATGGCCTTGCGCTAAAGAGCGCTGGCCGAGGGTCATCTTCTCCATCAGGCCGAGGAAAAATCCCAAGAACTCTAAATTTCCAATCTTCATAACTTAGCCAAAATAAAACCAAATTTAGATTTTCAAAGTTCTAACTTGTGTAAAAATGAATTCTCTTCCACATGAAAACCTCAAAACAAGGAAAAATCTAAGTTTAATAGATCAAAACCAAAAAAATCCGAACATGGTTAAAACTTCGATCTAGAAAAATGGAAGCTCCAAATCACAAAATGCCAAGTTCTAATGTTGTTCACCATGGCCTAATCTAGCTAATGGACAAATAAAATGGGGTGCTTATTTGTTGGCAAGGTGCACTTGCCTATGGTGTTGGTGGAGGAAGAAAGAAGAAGATGAAGAAAATTAATGGAAGTTATGAGGAGAGAGAAAGTTAGGTGGGGTTTAAGAGAGAGGGTGTGTTGTATTGAGGGTGGAGGTTAGCTAAGGTAGTCCAATGTAAACCAAACCAATTCCTTCTCCATAAATAAAACCACGCCAGATCCAAAACCCATTTTACGAGAAAACTAGAATCCGCAAGTTAAACCAAAACACAATTACAGGCCAGAATCCGAGAAAATAAAATACAGGTCCGAAATACATATAAGCCTAATAAAAATACGTATTCTAAAATACGGGCATTACAACTCTACCCACCTTAAAAGAATTATGTCCTCATAATTTAAATCAAGATGCTTAGAGATGTAAGAGCCAGCTATACTATCCACAATTAAGCTACACTAAGCAAACAATCAAACAATCATACATGCAAGCAAGAGATGAAAAGCATAAGGCATAAGGAAGACATTATATCTTATGAGTCAAACAAGTCGGGATATCGCGATCGGATGTCGTCCTCATGCTCCCACGTTGACTTACCTAGAGAGTGATGACCCCAAGCAACACGGACTAAGCTAATAGTGTTGTTCTTGAGTATTTTTTCTCTCCGGTCCAATATAGACACGGGCCTCTCCTCATACGAAAGGTTGGTACCAACAACCAATTCCGAATGGTCCAGGATATGGCTCGGGTCCCGGATGTGCCGTCGTAATTGGGACACATGGAATACATCATGCACCTCACTTAGCGACGGCGGAAGAGCGAGACGATATGATACATCTCCTACTCGCTCCAGGATATCGAACGGCCCTATATACCTACGACTAAGCTTTTCCCGTACGCCAAAGAAAATGATGCCACGGTTAGGCAAGATCCTAAGGAATACATGGTCGCCGATAGCAAACTCTAAGGGACGTCGATGGGCATCGGCCCAATGCCGCTGGCGATCTTGGGCCACTCGAAGACGATCTATGATCCCTCTGACCACTTCAACTGTCTGGGCAATCATTTCTGGATCGAGCATCTGCCTCTCTCCGATGTCGTCCCATGCTAGCGGGGATCTGCACTTCCTGCCATACAGTGCCTCGAACGGGGCCATCTGAATACTGGCCTGGAAACTATTGTTGTACGAGAATTCTACCAAGTGCAGGTGATCCTTCCATGAACCACCGAAGTCAAGGGTACAAGACCTCAACATATCTTCAAGAGTATGGATTGTGCGTTCCGACTGACCGTCCGTCTGCGGATGATAAGCTGAGCTAAACTGAAGGTGAGTTCCCAAACTCTCTTGTAGACTGCGCCAAAGTGTGACGTAAACCTTGAATCTCGGTCTGAGGTGATACTGACGGGCACACCGTAAAGCCTGGCAATCTGCCTGAGGTAAATCTCTGCTAGCTGAGCCGTAGACTGCCCAACTCTCAATGGAAGAAAATGAGCCACCTTCGTGAGCCTGTCAACTATAACCCAAATAGTATCTCGACCGGCTGGGGATCTAGGCAATCCAGTCATAAAATCCATGGTCACATGCTCCTACTTCCATTCTGGAATCGACAAGGGCTGAAGAAGTCCAGCGGGCCTCTGATGTTCAGCCTTAACCTATTGGCAAACCAAACACCGAGAAACAAACCGGGCTATCTCCCTCTTCATGCCATTCCACCAGAAATGCTGACGGATATCACGGTACATCTTCGTACCACCGGGATGAATAGAATACTGTGAACTGTGAGCTTCTGCCATGACCTCCTGTCTGATATCTCCACTGGGTACACAAAGACGACTGCCGTGTCGAAGTATACCATCTTCATGGATACATAACTCTGGCCTTCTTCCTGCCTCACACTCTGCTCTGAGTCGCTGAAGCTTGGAATCTGCTGACTGCGCTCTTCGGATCCTCTCAACTATGCTGGACTGAACCTGTAGACTGGCTATCAACGCCACGTTGGTAGGAAGAACCACTTCAATTCCCATATTCTGAAGATCTGCCAATAATTCTGGTTGCGCCATTAGGAAATAAACTCCGGCTCTCCGGCTCAACGCATCTGCTACAACATTGGCCTTCCCTGTGTGATACTGCAAATCCATATCGTAGTCCACCAGTAGCTCGAGCCATCTTCTCTGCCGCATATTAAGGTCCTTCTGGATGAAAACATACTTCAGGCTCTTATGATCAGTAAATATCTCCACTCTATCTCCATACAAGTAGTGCCGCCAAAGCTTAAGTGCAAACACTACTGCTGCCAATTCTAAGTCGTGGGTCGGGTAATTCTTTTCATGATCATGAAGTTGA
The DNA here is from genome assembly GCA_029216955.1 of Iris pallida. Classification (NCBI taxonomy): domain Eukaryota; kingdom Viridiplantae; phylum Streptophyta; class Magnoliopsida; order Asparagales; family Iridaceae; genus Iris; species Iris pallida. The sequence continues at coordinate 66,220 of JANAVB010031381.1, forward strand.
CGTGATGCATAAGATATTACCTTTCTATGCTGTATCAAGACACACCCCAATCCTCTGCCTGAAGCGTCGCAATAAACTGTGAATCCTCCGGTCCCATCTGGAAGTACGAGAATGGGAACCGTTACCAAACCTCGCTTAAACTTCTCAAATGATTCCTGACACTCTGTTGTCCAAGCAAACTGTACATCCATGCGGGTCAACTGGGTCATCGGCGCTGAAATCCTCGTAAAATCCAAAATAAATCGCCGGTAGTAGCCGGCTAACACTACAAAAAAAAATCCCTTTTACAACGATCCATCTACAACACTTCTTAAAAATGTTGTTGAAAAGGGGGGTCTTCTACAACCTTTATGGTAAAATTGTTGTAAAAATACATGTGCAAACAACGTTTTATATTCAAACATTAAGGCTTCTACAATAGTCAGTCACGAAAGTTGTGTATTACTATCTTCAACAACTTTTTATTAACATTGTAATATTTATTCATTTTGACAACGTTTATTTATAGTTGTCAAAGTTATATATTTTGACAACATATTTAAAATATTGTAAAAATATCATATTCAACACGTTATCAAATATTGCAATTTCTTTTATATTTTACAATGTTTGTTTGATGTTCTAAAAGTAATTTGATTTTACAATTTTATATAAACGTTATGTATGTTATATCATTTTACAACAGTTAAGAAATATTGTGAAAGGATTATATTTAACAAACTTTATAAAATGTTTTAAAAGATGTATATTTCATAATGTTTAGACAATATTGTAAATTGATATTTTAAATATTTATATGATGATTTTGCTTGAAATGTTGGTCTTATTAGGTCGATAACTCACTTGGTAACATCTCATGAATGTCTTTCTATCTTTGGCAAACACTGATGTCCTTGATTGATATTATCGACCTTCTTCTTAGTATAATAAGTATTGAATGAGCTGATTCCTCTTCTAATAGCATGGGGACCAACCTATTTTGGAGGAATTATGTAGCAGAAGCAGTGTCGATGCCCCTAAAACTTGAAGTACATTGGAGGATCATTTCCAAATTAATCAATATAATTTTTTTTATCTTTTTCAGGATAGAACTGTTAAGAACATTTAACTTGTGTAATGCTTGACATGTCTGAACTGATTACTAGGGAAACTTTTGGAACTCGTAGGTCATTCTACATAGGAGAACTTTTGTAGGGCTTCTTCCTAACATTAAATCACAAGGCTAACTTTTTAAATGCCAAGGCTATAAAGCTTTTCAACTTAGTGGATCGGCTTAAGAAGGAGGAAAGTGATCTGAAAAAAGAAATCACTACATTTATAGGATGATATTATAATGAATTTGTTTAGATTTTTTTAATAGATATAGATTTAAATTATATTATAATATTTTAAATATGATTTGAACATATTTTTATTATGATTTATTATAAAGTTGTTTTTTTTAAATCTTTGTTATGCATTTAATTAGATAATATCATGTAGTTAGTTTAGATATACCTTAAAATTTGAATACGTTAGAATTTGTTTTATGTTCAAGTTAATTTTTAATTTTTTCATCGACTAAGCGAGAAGATAACATACACGATAGTTAAATTTTTTAATTTGTATATATTAATTATTGATAATATATTACCGCTTATTTTGAGCCGTTTATAAAAACGTATTATAATATAGAGATCTTATGCGTGTATGGTAGTTAAACTTTTTTATTTTATATATTACGGCTTATTTTTTAGCCATTTCTAAGTAGTATTATTGAGTATACCAAGATATTGTGACAATGATAATTCTAGACTAGATTTGACAGATGAAATTTTTTATATTTATCAAATTATCGAGTATACCAAAAATTCACCGAGTCCAAAGAGGTAATCGGATTTGGGTATACACAAAAAATTCATGTCAAATATTCACTATGTCGAATATACACCCAGTCCAAAGAGGTAATGAATCTATACTAGAGAAAAGTGGTTTCACCGTGAAATTTTTATTCGAAAAATGTCCACATCTATGCTTATTAATTAAAATTGTTTAGTAAATTTAATATTGGTGGAACATACATTTGGTATTATCTTCTACTATATAATGAGGCTTCAAAACGGCTCAAAAATGAGCCGTCTAAGCCGTATGTATATCACGGTCTAATTTATTTTTTAAATTACAGAGGATAAAAATTAACTTCCTCATCCACCATTTTTGCCAAAATTAAGGATAAAAACTAACCTTCTCTCTTTTAGTCCGTACAAATATCTATTTAAAAATTAAATTTAAAACTGTTTAAAAACTAAATTTAAAAGGAAAAATATCAAAAATATTTTAATTGTTTAACAAATCTTAATCCAAATATATATTTAAATGTTTGAACTATTTTTAACAATATCATAAATATATTTATACGTAACAAATTATAATTAAAATTAAATTAAATTTTTACAAGCTTCAATTATATATATATATATATATATATATATATATATATATATACAATAATTTTTATTTTTTTTAAAAATACACAATAAATTTTAATTTAAATATTAAAATTATTTTTATAAAATTAGAAAGAAAGAAATAAAATATAATTTAACTTGTAACGCCGAGCATCTTCTACTATAGTATAATAGAAATAAAAAAAACAGAAAACTTTCATGCTGAAGCCTATTATAACCACCGTTCCCGAAAAATTTTATTTTTGACATTTTTAAATATTTTCTAGTGTAAAGATTATTTTTTTAAACTACTACTTTTAGTATTTTTCTATTTTAATAATCTATATAAAAACATGGCATGAAATAGTGATAATTTTTGGAGTGGAGGATAGAGCAGTAATATTCTAGAGTATTTATTAATTACTTAATTTGGTCATGATTAAATAAATAACCTAGAACCTTCTTCCTAACCTGCCCCAACAACCTCTAACCAACTTCCTAACCTTCTAACAACTTTCTAACAACCTATTCTAATTAGGAAAGCAGTTTTATAGTATTTTGTAATAGTTAAATTTGTTTAGCAAAACGGGGAAATGTTTTTGTAAATTACTTTTTATTTCATAAGCTCTATATAAGAGTCGACCTTATGTTCTTCTCCACCACCCCTGTTCCCGACGAAACCCTACCGAAACCCATCCTCTCCCAGCCTTTTCCTTCATCACTTCTCTACTTCTTCCTCCCAAACCCTAGCTCCCTCACCATCAAGCTCGACCATGGCGTTCTTGGCTTGATCTTGCCTTTCACCACCTCCTCTTCCTTCTTGCACAAGAGCTCGGGAATTAGTAGCGATGGCATAGCGTTCTCAGCAAGGCATCTCGATGATGGTCTAGTGATCGTTCCTCAGTGGCCAGCGGCGGTGACAATGCCATCTCCACCAGATCTGATCACTCCCCGACGAGCTCCGACCATGAACTACAACACCGTCTCCACCAAGAACAACCGCCAGCGACAACGTCTCGACGGAGCACTGGTGCTTATCAGTGAACGGTGAGGCATGGCGAATCAACTTCGGTAAGCCATCTTCTTAAGTCAATCCAATTTTGTTTCCAACTTGGGATCGATGATCGATCGAATTAAGTCTCTAATCAATTTTAGTTGATTAATTCATGGAACAATCATTGTTCTTGATTAATGATGGGTTGGTTTAAATGATGGGTTGGTTTAAACCGAATTGGAATTATCGATCATAGAGATTTATTTGATATTTCAAACCTTTGATCTTGATTCTTGACAATGTTTATTTAATGTTGCCCAAGTTATTATTTTGACAATGTATTTAAAATATTGTAAAAATATCATGTTCAACAACGTTTATCAATTGTTGTAATGTTTTTATGTTTCACGATATTTGTTTGATGTTGTAAAAATAATTTTATTTTGCCACTTTATATAAACGTTGTGTATGTAATGTCATTTTACAATGTTTAAAAAAATATTGCAAAAAGGTTATATTAAACAACTTTTATAAAATGTTGTAAAAGATGTGTATTTTACAATGTTGCAAATTTATCTTTAAAAATGTTGCTAGGATGATAATATTTGATATGTTGGTCTTATTAGGTCGATATCTCACTTGGTATCAGCTCTTGATTAGATGGATATGTCACATGCCAAAACCCATCCCTTTTGCAGCTTCGAAAGACAAGTCTAATCTATCAATTTCTTGCATAAATTTCTTCTACGATTTCCTAGTCATCCTAATCTTCATTCTTGTAAAAATCTTGACTCCTCCACCTCTATTTTACTCTTTAAATGCTGCTTTAAATTAGGTGATATCATATCTTCAATTGATGAATTAATCATTAGAAATATCTAGCAACTATTCGAATTTAAAGCCTAAAGATAAATAAGTTTTCTTCATTACATGTTTGACAACTTATTATGTTTTTAAATGCCAAAGCTATAAAGCTCTTTGACCGAGAGGATCTTAAGAAGGAAGTATGTGATCAAAAAAGAGAGGACACTATAATGCTAAATATATTTTTTGATATTTCTACTGTAAATTTGGCTGGATCCACTACAAAAAATTTTACTTATTGTGATGGAAGTTAGTGAAAAAAATGAGTATTCAGTCACTAATAGAAAAATATTTTGGTCATATTAAGAAAAAAGTTAGTAATACTATTTATGACAGAATGAATACTTAGTGGTGACAGACTATCCGGTCACTACAATTTCTTTAGTCATTAGATGAAAAAATAGGTGTAAAAATATTTCAATTGAATTTTGAAAAATATTAGAGACTCCTACATTAGTCAATACTATTAAAAATATATTTATATAGAAACTATTACTTTGATAAAAAATACTAGCGGTCGGGACACACGTTGTGTGTGCAACTCATTTTTCTATTTGGACAAATTATTTAATAATCAAAAGTTTGGTCACTAAAAACCTGGTCAATACAACGCCACTTTTCTTTTCTCCCGCGCATACAATCCAATACTCCAATATTTTTTCTCTTTCCTTTAATATTTTAGTTACCAGAATAATTGGACCAGACTAGGTTCTCCCCTCCTGTTCTAATATTGATACTCTTATCTCCTCTGGTTATAATTTCTTTCTCTTCTCCTCCTCTATATATTTTTGGTTTAGAGCTCCTTCTTCGGGTCTCTCCTCCAGGTCGCCTTCTATAATATTTTTGTTTGTTTTCCAACTGCTACTCTGGGTCTCTCTTCCGGGTCTCTCCTTCTGATTCGGTCTTACTCCTCCGGGTCCTTCCTCTTCCAGGGAGGAGATCCCACCGGCTCCGGCACCGGCACCGGTATATTTCAAAACTTTTACTCTAATTTTCTTTCCCTTATAGATAAGTTTCTTTTGTAGTTGTCTTAGAATAATATTTGTTCATAGTGGAGTAATGCCAAGACTTGTTATTAGGGTTTTTTGTGTTTGTCGTTACTAATTACTAATGGTCAAAAACTGTTAGCAATACAAAAAACCGTTCATACAAATAAAAACAACTAAATTTTAATATACATAATACATATTATTGATATTATAATAGTTTAAAACCGTTACCAAATTTAAGAAAACATTAGAAAAAAAAAGACACAACCCAGTGCGCTTTCCATAAAAGTGTTATGGGGGGAACTCTTTTCCATTCCCCCCTGTTTTTCTCGTGTGCGCTCTTCTCAGGACCCTCATCCCTACTCATCTCTCTCTTTCTCTATGTTGAAACCAATTTTAAATTTCTTCCCTCATCCTCCTCCTACTACTCAGGACCCCACTTGTCCCGGTGTATGTCCGCCACTGTTCTCGGGTCCGATCGTCCTGATGATACCTGATGACTATAGGCGAAGAGCAACAAGATGTTGAAAGAAGAATAGGAGGAGCCTACTTTGCCCAAAGTTTCGTATATGGGCCATTTTTTGTCCGGAATCGGCACCGCGTCTTCTCCATCCTGATCAACTACGACGAGGCCCTCACGATCGACCACCGGGTCGACCGATTCGTCTACTAGACGTACATGCCAATTTCTCTCACTTTTCTCTCTGGTTTTTTCTCGACTTTTATTCATCAGATCTCGACTTTTGAGAGATTTCAGGATCAATTAACGGAGTGGCGGAGAGGAGAGGAGGAGCAGGAGGACAACAATAGAAAGAGGTGCTACAGCATGGGAGCCGAGGGGCCTTCCTCTCCCATAATTTTTTGGTTAGTGTTTCGGACCTCGGATTCATTGTTCAGTTATAATTTTAGGGTTTAGGGCCCGCTGAATAGGATGGCATGATGATAACCTATAAATGATAATTTTTCTAGTAGATCAATAATAGTTGGTTGTAAAAGTGTATGAATTCTCTAAAATTTAGGAAAATATGTAAGAAAAAAATAGTGTGCTTCCGAAAAAAAATAGTAGGTAGTAAAAGTGTGTGAAAGCATTTATGCTACAAAATTATTAAAACTAGTTATGTATATAATTAGCATGTTCTTTGTGAAATTATTAAAACTTTATTCCCTTCCGTTATCATTACATTTGCAATTGCAGTCAAGTGAACAATGCACTTATGTTGAGTTTAGGGGTTAGGTTGAGACTTGATAGGAGAACATGTTGTGATTTTCCTTCCCATCGCCACATATGTTTACTTGGGAATTGGTTCTATGTATTTGGGCCTTTGGAGCTCTTAACTTATCATCTCTGTTGTTGCTTTTACAAACATTTTCATACACCACACTGATCAAACACTAGACTTTTTCTTTCTGGCTAAAACATAAGTACCAAGTTTGGAGATTTAAAGAAATTGTACAGTTGCACGAATCCAGTTCTCAGCCCTCAAAATATAGAAATTTGACCTGTGAGGCTTGTTAGAATAATCTGGATATATAAACTTGAACCATCACAATAACAACTAGTCCAAACTCTAGAGTTTGTGTTGAACGCTAGTGACACACCAAACATAGGGAGTATTAAGCACTTGGGTTCATTAATTTTTTTCAACCTTCTTTGGGTTTTTTTTCCTTTGTTGTCTTCTTCTCTGTATTCTCCAACAGATATTAGTGGCTCAACGACAAATACCTACTCACACTCTCAGGTGACTGCTTTCTTGTATTTAGTACTCTTATCAAGGAGTGCTAGTAGTAGTGGTAGTGCCAAGTATAAATGTGATGCTAACTTGTGCCTGTTCTTGGTTGCAATATTGTACCAGGAGTGGGTTAGGAGTGTCATCAGGCCGCAGGTCGGGCCCGGCTCCTACTCGCCGGGGTGCAGGGGCAAGTATGGCAGATGCACGACGTGCCACCCGATCCACGTGACCGTCCATCCGAGTGCTGGCTCTTACGCCGTCGCAGAGTACTACCCCGAGGCCTGGTGGTGCAAATGCGGCAACTGGCTCTACATTCCCTAGGTAAAAAAATACTGGTCATATTCCTCAAATACCTTTTCATTGTTCTTGTTACATAATTGTTGTCATATGACATTAGGTGATTCACAAAATAGTCTCAGATTGTAGTCTTCTACTAATGCCGAGTTTAAGGTGAATGTTTGGTGTGAAAACAAGTCAATTACCTCATATAACAGATCCTGACATTTAATTTGCATTGAAGGATTTAATGGCTATGAGCTGGGGCAAAATTCCGGATTCATTGGTCAGCGACGCAAAGGAGGCATTATCTAAGTCTACTGATGATAAGGCTAGCCAGGAGGCCTTTACGAGTATCTTCTGTGCAGCTGAAGTTTCAGTAGAATTTGGTGCAGTTTTGGTATCTCTTAGGATGGCACTTGATGATCTCAGCGGGGTAACTGGTGAGGTCTATCCAGTTCATTTTTGTTTATTATGTCGTTAAAAAAAAGCTATTGAAGTCAAATTATGTGCTCGCTGATATACTGTTTGATGAATCTTTATGATCTCTTTTATTGTTCAGACTATTGCATGTTTGCCAGAATATCTAGAAGATCCCTTGAAAGCTGCATATAAATGCTATATGACATATCTTGAATCTCTTGGTCCTGACAAAGCTTATCTACGAAAAAAGGTCGAAACATAGTTCTGAACAATAATGATACACTTTAAGATGAGATGCAGTGGCAACGGTTCCAAGTAGGGAAAGGTAAAATTGTTTTTGGAGAATGTTTATTGCTGCATGGGTGGCTTACATCGGAACATATTATTTAATTCATAACTATAACTGGAATTATATTAGTTAAATTGCTCATTTCTTTTTTAATAATTATGAAATGCCTGATCTGTTCTGCACATCTTTATTTGATGGGAACTGGTTTACTAATAGAAAAGTTATTTTTGTATCAATCGCTCACAGATATTTGTTCAATGTACTATTTGGATATCATGCCTGAAACAAGAATAACAAAGCTTGGCATAAGGCTATCAGCACTTGTAGGATTCAAGCAGAATTCACGTATCCCTGACCAGTGGCTGAAATGGCTGTATGTCTCAAGCTGCCACTTGAAGTCAAAATTTCCTTATGCTCTTGATTTGGAGGAAGATGCATCTATTACAAGAATTTCTCCAAGCCATAAATTAGCTTCTGCGAAAGCGCATAGTAGTTAAGAAGCTGATACTCTTAGCAACCATATGAAAAGCGAGCTTAATTAGAAATTGTAATGCTTATCTTCAGGTGCACCTTCCTGATGGCTAAAATTAAGCCCATCATGAGGCTCTCGACACTTGTGATGTCATGTTTCAGGGTGTAAACCTGTGACGATCACTAAGCTTGATTAGATTATTTCTTGTAAAAAGTTATTACATCATATTTTATATAGTGAATGCTTGTCAAGGATGTCCTAGTAGCTTGTCCAGGACTTGCTATGTTCATTATATATAAAGCAACGGGTGTTATCCATGAATATATTACTAGTTTCTTGATCTATTTTCTTTTGTTTACACATTTTGCTATTATGTCTAATTTTTGTTTTTTAATTTGTTTTTCTTTTTGCAGATTATGAGGATACATATCCACCTATATAAAGCTTGGAGGATATTAATTCTCTACCTCTCTAGAGATACAAAGTTCAGCTGTAAAACGAACAAGTATGATCTCGTCTTTACAGTTTATTGACGAACAAAAAAAACTCTTTTCCCCTTACTCACCTTTCAGATTTGGAGAATTAAAATTTTTTTCCAAATTTATTGTCTTTGTATCATGTAATATATTAAGTATTTTCCTACAGAGAGATGGAAGTATGCAAAGTGATGACATGGAATGGATATGCTGGTATCTTGCATATGTTTAAAGATGTAACAATGCATTAACTGTGAGTTGAAATAAAATTTATTTTTGTAAAATTCGATACTCTTTATATACTTGTGCCCTCAAAAGAAAATACTTAATTAATCAAAGTTAACACATATGGCGCCACAATATGCTTACCATTTCTAAATTATTTTTCTAACTTGAATACCGTTTACAAATTAATGGAGGACGCCTATTAGAAATTTGATCAGACTCTTGTCATTTCTTTCTCGTAACTGATGCAAACCTTAGTAACTAACCCTGGAATTGTAGCTTGTTGATAAAAATCACCTAGCAATGACAATGAATTTCAATATCGGCGACAGCTATAACTGTCAACGAAAAGGTTTTTTCTCTCGTATGCATAGAACTAGAAGCTTAAAAATTATTCAATAGAATCAATACACTTATAAAGACTTAATATCTTGGACCCGGCTGAGTTCAATTCATTAACTACTTAGTTTTTGCAATGAGTTTTTCTTTTCTTTTCTTAATCCAAAGATTAGTGGTTATGTTTACAGGTATGCTACGTTATTGACTAATTTTTATTAAGTGTCTTATTTTTCCTAAGGTTTCACATAAGCTTTTTGAAATCCTTAAATCACAGCAAAGTGAGAGATAAATTGAGAAGTTCATCGAATCATATCCTAGTTTGGGGGAGGGACAGTGCTCGACTATTTGGAGAAACTTAGAAACTATCCCAAGATAAGCCTCTTCTTTTACCTGCAACTTATTCATATCTAGATTATTCTACAGTGCGGTTCTAGTTTTGTAAATAAAGATCAAGAATTGTTTCCTTTTACTTCCATGCCACTATAGATCATGGGGGCTACATAGACATCATCTAAGCAATGAGCAATTTGTTCGACAATACAAGATTAAGGTTTGAGATTAGTATATGCTAGAGGAGGTGTCTAAACTTTATGAATTCATGATTATTCAGTGGTGCTTGTTCTTCCACTTACCATGTAATATAAATAATTGAGGCTCTTTTCAGGAAGTTTCATCTGAGAAATTGTATGAGCTGGTGGCTGAATATCTGAAGATACAAAGGAGAGACTGCTATGGTTCACTCGATTGCTAATTACAGGGGAAGTCTCTTCTGTGGGAGGGAACATGAAGCAAATTATAGATATAGTTGCAGCCTGGGCAAGCCTCTTCTCGGAAGAGGGAATGGGATTGGAGATGCGAAAGATTGCAGATGTGTTGCAGCCAGCGCAGTGAAGAAGCAATACTACAACTAGTAAAAAAATATGTGCGTAGACAGAAGCGATTGTCTACAATTTACGCAGATGGTGTGGAGGACGCGGAGGATCGGGTGTGCTTGACAATATCACTGGCTGGAGGCCTTGCTTTGTTCCATGTGTTAGTGGTTCTTGCCTGCACTTACTTTATAATCATATCTGGTTGCATTTGGAGGTCATAGATTCCTATTTCCTTTCCTTTTTTTTACTTTTTTTTTTCTTTAGGTCTAGTGTGATTTTTTGTTCTTTGCGAATGTATGAGAGAAGGATTTTGAACCAATTTTGTTATTATGTTGGAGCCATCTTGAGCATTAGATAAATTGATTAGTATGATTAGTGTCTGGAGCCATCTTGTGCATTAGATAAATTGATTAGTGTCTGGTTTATTTTGAATTTTTGGACCCAGCACACAGCAGAGTGAATGGATATAACTATATAGCCTGTCACATGGTTTTGTAAACTTGGTCAAATGATAGTTGTTGTATTATTAACACAATATGAGGGAACTCAAAAGAAAAAAATATTTTTTAATAATTTTTTATTCATTCCTATTGTAGTGAATTTGTATTATTAACACTATATACCCAGCACAATATGACTGATTTGGTGTAGTGAATTTGTATTTGTATTTTTATTTGTATTTGTATTGTAATTAATATATTTTTATTTATAAAATTTATATTTTTTAAATTGGAAACATAAGTAACAATGTTTCAAAACTGTTGTAAGATAACATTTTAACAACTTTTCTAAACATTGTAAATTTTATTTACAATACTTATAAATGATTGTTAATATTAAATTTATAACATAAAAATATTATTTACAATGCTTGGCAAACATGATTGAATAAAATATATAACATTTTAAAAAAGTTGTGTAAATTCTTTTTACAATGTTTGCACAATGTTGTCCAAAATTTATGTACAATGTTCATTGAACGTGGTAGATACTGATTTTACAAAAGTTGTAGTATGTTGTTGAAATTATATTTACAATACTTTTAATACGTTTTAAAAAGTATTTTTTACAATACTTGAAAATATTGTAGAAATGTTTTTCTCATATTTTATAAATTTTAACAATGTTTGTAAACTGTTGTGGAAATAACTTCTACAACATTTTTACAATGTTTAAACGAATATTGTGGAAGATACCATCCCTTTTACAACCCTGGATATAACAACATTCTATTAAACGTTGTAAAAGACCATTTACAATGTTTTTTCAATGTTATAAAATGGGTTTTTTCTTGTAGTGTAATCCAAGAAAGCTGCGAACCTCTGCCACTGAGCTAGGCACTGGCCATGTCTCGATAGCCACAATCTTCTGGGGATCCACTTCCACTCCTCCTCGAGTAATGATGTGACCCAAGTACAAAATGCAATCGAGCCAGAACTCGCATTTACTGAACTTGGCGTACAACTGGTGCTCTCTAAGCGTCTAAAGGACGATTCTGAGATGCTGCTCGTGCTCTGCTTCGCTCTTGCTGTAGACCAGGATATCATCTAGGAACACGATCACGAACTGATCCAAGTAAGGCATAAAAATGCGATTCATGAGGTCCATGAATACGACCGGCGCATTGGTCGCTCCAAAGGGCATAACAAGGAACTCCCAATGCCCATACCTCGATCTAAACGCTGTCTTTGGAATGTCCTGCTCTCTGACTCTGATCTGGTGGTATCCTGACCGCAAGTCTATCTTCAAAAACACTGAAGCCCCCTTGAGTTGATCAAACAAGTCATCTATCCTCGGGAGAGGGTATCTATTCTTGATTGTCATCGAGTTCAAGGTACGATAATCTACACATAACCTGGACATACCATCCTTCTTCTTCACAAGAAGCATCGGGGCTCCCCAAGGCGACCCACTTGCACGAATAAATCCCTCGGTCCTCAGTTCTTCAATCATCTTGTACAAAATCTTCAACTCTGAAGGCGCCATCCTGTAGACTCGCTCTGATACTGGTGCCGTCTTGGAGATTAAGTCTATAGTGAACTCAATCTTCCGCTCTGGCGGCATCCCTGGAAGTTCCTCTGGAAAGACATCTGGAAACTCTTCAACTATCCGGGGCAACTGAACTGCTACTACTGCCATCCGTAATACTGGAGAAGATGGTTCCACTGCGCCTCTGGACAATGAAAACTCTGGCTCGCCTGGAATGCTGAAAACAAACCTGCCAATATGGCAGTCTATCCTAGCATACTGGTTCCTCAACCAATCCATGCCTAAGACTACATCATAGTCTGCCATAGAGAACTCTATAAATCTAGCGGGGAACTCTCTACCGCTAACTATGATCCGACATGAGGAAAATACTCGATCTACTCCCACAAGGCCATTACAGTGAGTATATTAAGCCTCACTGATAATGACTCGGGCTCCAATCCTATCCGTGTCGCGAATCGTGCAGACATGAATGAATGCGATGGACCAGAATCAAATAATACCGATGCTGGAGAGGAGTTGACGAGAATAGTACCTGCCACTACCTCACCTAGTGTAACCTCTTCTTCCATAGCCATCATCATTGCCTGACCTTGTCCTCTAGCTGTGGGTCCTTTCTGCTGGAAATCTCTCTACCTGCTCTGCACTTGGGTCTGGGCGTACTGCTGCTGGTTCTGCTGCTGAAATGCTTGGGCCTGGGGCAACAATGGCCTCGGGTACTGCTGCTGCTGCATAGGTGCTGGTCCCCTAACCGACGAACTGGTTAGGTTGGAAGAGGACGAACTACCCCTATTTGGGAAGGCTCCTATCTTGTGATCTGCCACTCCACAAGCCAGGCACAATCCTTGTGCCCTGCGACAATCTGCCACCACGTGCCATGGCTTTCCGCAATGAGAACATCCCATCGCGGAAGTCTGCTTCTGCTTCTGCTGCTGCGGGTACGTTGGGGTCGAATGTTGAACCGACGTCACTGAGGCCGCCCGCCTCGGAGTTCCAATGGTCAAACCCCTAGCTGCCGGGATTGGAGCTGATGATTGGTGCATCTGATTGTAGGATCGCTTCCTATCTCCGGTCCTATCCACGATCCTCTAGGAGGTGTACTCATGCCTCCTAGCTGCTCTCAATACTGTATCGAACGTCTGTTGCTCGAACTGCTCAACTGCCAACAAGATCTCCAAATGCAGTCCCTGCTGGAACCGCTGGGCCCTATCAAACTCGGTCGCCACCAAGGTGGGGGCAAACCTACTGAGTCTAGAAAACTCAGATGCATAACCGTCGACCGTTCTGACTCCTTGCTTCAAGTTGGTAAATCTTGTCTATAGGTCATACCGAGCTACAACATCAAAATACTTCGTCTGGAATCTTTCTCTAAACACCGCCCAAATGACCGGTGCCGCTAATCCCACGGCCTGCGCCGCCCACCAATTGTGAGCCAAGTCCAGCAACAGTAGGCATACCAATGCCACCTTCTCATTCTCAGGTGTCCTAGCTGCTTCCAGAATCACCACGGTATCCTGAAGCCAAGCATCCGCGGCAATCACATCTTTGCTGCCGTCGAAGAATGGAGGGTTCAAGCGCTTGAAGCTGTTGGCCGCGCTGTTCCCTGGATGACCGCATCTGGTCAAAGCATCTGCCACTGTCTGGTACAAGGCGTCTCCTCTACGATCCTGGGAAGCTATCAAGGTCCTGATGAGACCTACCAAGGTGCTATCATCAGGCTCGGCAGGTCGAACGGGCTGAACTGGGGGCTCTCCTCCAGTAGGTACAACTCTGGAGGCTACTCCGAAATGCTGGGCTTGATCTCTGGGTTGCTGCTGGTCCACGGGAAGTGCTCCACCTTGCTGATCGGCGGGGTCCGGTACAGTGCCGCTGAAGAAGATGACACAGGGAAACAATAAGGAAGGACCAGGACAGATCAACGATACAAGAACATGATCAGGGCAAGAATCCAAAGATTCAGAGGATATGAGCGGAGATCAAGGACGAGTACTGATTGAGACATCTATTTGGTAAACCCTCACATTCTTGAATGCCAAGACCTGCATGGGCTACCACTTAAACCATGTGACGCCCAGAACCAGAATACTGGAGAGCGGAGGCGTACATAGCCAGCTACGTATATTGAAATAGAATCCACCTCGCTATACGGTTACGGCTGTCTAGATATGAGGTTTAACTATAAGCCAACGGTCTCTTAAGGTCAAGCCTATTGTCTCAATCTCAAGCAAGTAATATAGTTACAAGATGTTAGACCACCGAATATACAATAAAAGGCGTCCCAAATATTACATATTAGATGATCATGAAACTAGTCGTACAAAATGTCAAGACTAGCAAGAGTTCAGTCATACATGATCAACCCTAGGATTTGTTAATCATGTTTACAGCCCGTAGGCAGACAGTAAGTAAATATGCATCGAGCTAACAGGTGCTTGTCGGCTAAACGCCTCAAAAGAATAATTTTACAATATAGTAAGCGAAACAAAATAGAAAACCCATTCGTAGCCCGGGTTTCTTCTAGTCGCCATCATCGGGCTGAAGGTTCGGTAGATCTTCGGGAGCTGCTCCGAAATCTGGCCACACAAAACCAGCTGGGTCAAACCCAAGAAAGAGCAAGTGCCACAAAGGAGGCCAAGAAATAAGAACAAAAGCCAGCATATCAGATCATAAGGAATAAAAGAAAAGTACAAGTAATAAAGAAAACAACAGGACAATAAACGACTAGGGACGTGGAACCATTCCGGGAGCCAGGTTACAACCCTTAAACCAAACAAGGACCGGGGTCGTAACCCTTCGCCTGAATAGCACTTTGTCTCTACCCATTTAGTGTTAAGATAAGTAAAACAATCATGTTCAGGGGTACTAGGTACAGGGACTAGACGAGACATAGACAGGGCTGGACATCATCCATTCACAAACAGCCAAGCAATTACTACGGCTTACTACTTAACTAGCTAGGGTTATCACAAGCCGAATTACTAACAAGATGCAAATAAGAAATTCCCAGTCCCAAGCCCTGCAGACTATCCAGTTATCCTTCCGCGGGTTGAGAGTATGGTTGGGTACATTGCCCAGGAGACGATATACCCTTAGGTGACTTAGAGGGTGCAACATATGACTGTGTGCTGGAAATGTGCCCTACTCGTCGGCAAGCTATAAGTCCGTTTAAAGCGTCCACATAACGAGATCGCCTGTGACTGAAAATTCTTCATGAACTATAGTTTGATCTAGTCATTAGCCTAATCCATATTCAGTGTGAATCCCTGACCGTGGTAACCAGGGAGTCACGTCCTAGACATGATACGAGACAAGACAAGTGGATTGCACAAGGCAACAAGAATGAACACCTACGGCGTCAGAGTTGATTATATGAGTCAAGTTAGCCCTCGCAACAGCATCAAGTCAAGTCAAGTTACAAGTTACAGGTTTACAAGTTACAAGTCAGGAGTGCGCCGCCACGGGCCACTATCAAGTTATCCAGTAACAAGATTAATCATGAATTGCAGGTTAAAAGTTAAGGGCGCACCCCATCGGGTCACTATCAAGAAGATCAGAAAGTACTAGAATCATACTTCACAGAAATCACGAAAAAACCGTACTAGTCATTAGCAAAGCACCAAAAACCGTGCCAGGTCGTGTTGGGTCGAGACAGTCGTGTTGTGTGGAACAAGATCTCAAAACTCCAACCCACAAAAGAGAAGCCAAGTCCAAGGAATAAAATCCAAACCATCATGGGCAAATTGGTTGCGCTGGGGTTAGATTGCACTAGGGTCGAGCTGCGCTAGGGTGAGCTGCGGAGGAGATGAGCTGGACAGAAGATGAGCTGCGCAGGAGATGAGCTGCGCAGGAGATGAACTGCGCAGGAGATGAACTGCGCAGGAGTTAAACTGCGCATGAGTTAAACTGCGCATGAGATGAACAACGCAGGAGATGAACTGCGCATGAGTTGAACTGCGTATGAGTTGAACTGTGCATGAGTTGAACTGCGCATGAGATGAACTGCGCATGAGATAAACTGTGCAGGAGATGAACTGCGCATGAGTTAAACTGCACATGAGTTGAACTGCGCATGAGTTGAACTGCGCATGGCCTTGCGCTAAAGAGCGCTGGCCGAGGGTCATCTTCTCCATCAGGCCGAGGAAAAACCCTAAGAACTCCAAATTTCCAATCTTCATAACTTAGCCAAAATAAAACCAAATTTGGATTTTCAAAGTTCTAACTTGTGTACAATTGAATTCTCTTCCACATGGAAACCTCAAAATAAGGAAAAATCTAAGTTTAATAGATCAAAACCAAGAAAATCCAAAAATGGTTAAAACTTAGATCTAGAAAAATGGAAGCTCCAAATCACAAAATGCCAAGTTCTAATGTTGTTCATCGTGGCCTAATCTAGCTAATGGACAAATAAAATAGGGTGCTTATTTGGTGGTAAGGTGCACTTGCCTATGGTGTTGGTAGAGGAAGGAAGAAGAAGATGAAGAAAATTAATGGAAGTTATGAGGAGAGAGAAAGTTAGGTAGGATTTTAATGAGGGAGGGTGTGTTGTGTTGAGGGTGGTGGTTAGCTAAGGTAGTCCAATGCAAACCCAACCAAACCAATTCCTACTCCATAAAATAAAACTACGCCAGGTCCAAAACCCATTTTACGAGAAAACCAGAATCCGCAAGTTAAACCAAAACACAATTACAGGCCAGAATCCAAGAAAATAAAATACAGGTTCGAATACATATAAGCCTAATCAAAATACGTATTCCGAAATACGGGCATTACATGAATAGTGTCAAAATCTCTTCTAAACTTTGCAGTCACAGTACTGATACTTGCACAACAACAATAACGTACAGATTGCTCTGTATAGCACATGTAGCAGTTCACTTATGAGTCCATACTCATGTGTCCTCCGCTCGCGTGTCCAATCTATAACTGGATCCTGGACACGAGCTCTCTTCTGACCCAATATTTTATTAACTAAAATAATCCAAAAAGTTAAGGAAAGTACCTGTACAGATTTGCTCAAAGGAACTAAGGTAATAGATTGGTATCCCCACGTCCGATTCTCCAAGTCTCGTGTCCAATCTAAGGAGAAACTGATTTGGTCATTACATTGAGCATCATGTAGGTAAGAACAGAGGACTACGTTCAATACTCTGTTCAATACTGCAGTTACCTTAAAATCGAGATGAGAAGGAATCAAAAGGATCACTCGATCGAACTCCAGAAAACGCGAATTGAATCAATCAATGCTGCTACATCAAGAACTAAAAATTGATCCGATGTAACTGTAAATGAAGAAAGAAGATACAAAAGAGAACATACCTACTGATTTAGTGAACCGTCGTCTAGGCAAGCTTTAGGTTCGATCTTACAGGGATCAATGTCGATCCAAAGTAGATGGAGGCTTAGCAGTCAGTTCTTTGATCGACACCACTGTACATGCACATGATCGATCCATCAATGAAAAGAACAATCAATGGAGAATGAAGATAGAAGGAGATGGAAGAAACTCACCAGCACAATTGCTCATTGTCACTTCAGTGAGTAGATAATTCAAAAAGAATAATGGCCAAATGATAATTTCGGCCGATTAAACCGCACATCACCAATCGATCGATCCCCGAATCTGGAAGTGAAATGAACTAAAATTGTTAAAGTAAATCGATACTCACTGATCCGCCGATTGAAGAAGATTACTCCTGAGAAATCACTACTGCGAGAGAGATCTCTGGACACTGAAGAAAGGGAGAGACTCTTGTCGAACCGTTCCTTACTAGTTCATCACTGTGAGGACTCGACGCCGAGCTTCCCGATGGCCAGAGCTCTGTGGAGCGTGGTAGAGAAGAGGAAAAATAATGTAGAAACAAATGGCCACGAGAAGAGGTGGTTGCCGGTCGTTACAGTCGAACGGCTATGATCCTCGGAGACTAAGTTGGTAGCCTGAACGGCCACGATGCACTAGGTAAGTCGGTGGATAGGAACCTATCGGAGTTTTATAGAAGATTAGGGTAGTTACTCCGCTGCGTTGGGTCAGTTGGCTGTGCTCGCCACCGGCCGTTATCCAAGGAAGACGGAGAAGGAACCTCTGAGTTTAGTTCAGATCTGAATGGACCAATGAAGAAAGAATTGGATTAAATCCTAACGGGTCGGGTCGGGTCGGGTAACTAAACAGGTGCTTGAGAGAAGATGAACTAAACTCAGAGGTTCCTTCTCCGTCTTCCTTGGCCGTTAGCCAAGGAAGACGGAGAAGGAACCTCTGAGTTTAGTTCAGATCTGAATGAACCAATGAAGAAGGAATTGGATTAAATCCTAACGGGTTGGGTCGGGTAACTAAACATGTGCTTGAGAGAAGACCTGAACTTAGGGTTGGGGCTGTCAGTAGTTATTGGCTTTTAAAGGGGTTAGGCCCTAGATATAGTTTAGGAAATAGACGATTTAAATATGATGGCTATGGTTGTTAGTCTCGGGGCTTGACCAAAGATGGTAGACTCGATGTCGAGATCAGAGGTTCAACAAACATTCACCTTCTGATAATTCTCGAGATCCAAGAGGAACACTATAATATGAATCTGATTACAAAAGCAACAATAATCAGAAAATAAATCTCACGTTCTTTCTCGCAATCGCAGTTGCTGTCGGACAGAACTGAATTCAAAAAAATAAATCTCACGTTCTTCCTTGCATTCACAGTTACTGACGGACAGAACTGAGTAACAACACAGATGAGGAAGAAGAAAAAAGAAAAAAAGAAGATGAAAGGTTCTTGCTAGGGTGATTAAGATCACCGTTGCTCAAAGCAAGATTCGCCCCACCATGATCTACTTCCAGGAACCAGCAAGTTCACGAAGAACTTCTGGAACGCTCGTAAGTCAATATTTGAGACTTGAACAGGCTTCCTGGACTTTACAGACTCCCTTAACTCTCTTCTTGGTGCGTCTTCCAAAGGAGGCCAAGGGGCTCTATTTATAGAGTGGAGTGAGAATTCACCTCTTCTCCTATCCGATGTGGGACTAAAATACCAATACTCAAAAATAGAGTTTGATATTTTAGATCATTCCACAATCAACATAGAAGTGTGCCAGTCCACGCCTACCCCCCCGAACACTCCCGTGCATGTACGAAATATCCTGGAGTCTGCGTCCAAGTCCGAGTCCGCACAACAAAAATCAACTTGCATCCTTGTTGAAATTAATCCTTTTTTTTCTAGAAAAAATACTCCCATATGGCACGCACTTGTGCCCCACTACACCTCATGTGCACATCTCAACACAAGCAATATATTATATTGAGATACCATTTGGTGTAGCTGATGTGGGACTACCTTTCCTAGGCCAAAGGCAAAAACACCAACAATCCTTCACATATCTCAATATATGGGTTAAGCGTTCCCTATAGTGACTTTCCATCATGCATTAGGAGAGATGTCGCTACGACTTGAATCTTCTCGCATAGGTTAAATAACAGCAAGATACAAGAATGGACTAAGCCTTGAATTCTGTACCATAACTGCAATTCTTCCTACTCACATAATGACATCAACTGTGCTTCTGGCTGCACATTAAAGGCCTTGTGGCATCTTGGTTTCAGTGTATAATTTTTGGGCTTCTACAAGTTTACTCTCAAGAGACGGCCTGATATCTCTGTCCATACACTATAGGTGAGTTCTTTATAAAGAGCCATGGCATGAAGCATTACGCTTCTTTGCGGTGCTATGACGCTATAAC
Organism: Iris pallida; assembly: GCA_029216955.1. Classification (NCBI taxonomy): domain Eukaryota; kingdom Viridiplantae; phylum Streptophyta; class Magnoliopsida; order Asparagales; family Iridaceae; genus Iris; species Iris pallida. Next base: position 86,302 of record JANAVB010031381.1, read on the forward strand.
ATGGCTTAAAGCCGAGGCTTTACCCCACCTGGGTACCTCATCGTAGTGTCATACTACTGTAGCATGAGGTCATAAGCCTCTTTGTAGTGCCAAACTACCCAGCATGAAGCGTTGCGCTTCCGTGCGGTGTTATGCCGCTATAACATGGCTCGTAAAGCCGAGGATTTACCCTACCTGGTACCTCTTTGTGGTGTCATGCCACTGTAACATGAGGACATCATCCTCTTTGTAGTGCTGTCTACCTCTCTTTATTACGATTATCATACAGCATTAGGCTATCTGCCTATTTGCGGTGCTACTCCGCTGTGACTTGGCTCACAAAGCCGAGGTATTACCCCTAACTGGAAACCTCATGGTGGAGTCACCCCACTATAGCATGGAGTTACACTCCTTGTAGTGCTGTGCTACCGTGCTTCCTGTAAAGAACTCCAGGCATTAACTCTACCTTAGAACTTATTAAGGCATTTAAGCCAACCTTTCCACAGGATCCATTTTCCGTAGAAAACAACAATAGACAACAGTGGTTGTAGGTCCGTAACCTCTCCATGCCACAGAGGACAAGTACCCACTGTTCCTGATATTCTTCCGGTAAATAGCCCTCCTTTGAACCAAAAGCTAGATGCCTAGTAGATTTTTTGAACTAATGGCATAAAACTTTATGGTAGGAATGTAATAACACAATATCAGAATGCCTTCAAGCCCATTTTACAAGCTGTGTCTTCGACCAGCTGGCGCTTGAGGCCCTTGGTAAACGGATCCGCCAGGTTCTCCTGACTCCGAACATCAATCACTGCAATAACATCCCTCTTGATGAGATCGTGTATTGCCCTGTGCTTCAACCGCACAGTCCTCTTCTTCCCGTTGAAGAGGTCATTTGATGCCACCATCGCAGTCGCCTGGTTATCGCAGTATATCCGTATCCTCGGTATTTATGCCCCAACCACTGGAAGATCATACATGAGCTCTCAAAGTCGTTTTGTTTCCTCCGCTGCGGTATCAAGTGCAAAGAACTCAGATTCCATGGATGACCGCGAGAGCATAGTCTACTTCTTCAATTTCTACGATATATTAGCTCCATCCATTGTTAAAATGTATCCACCTGTTGACCTCTCGCCCTCCACTTCTGAGCACCAGCTGGCATCACTGAAGCCGTCCACTACCAGCGGATCTCTGCTATAGTACAGGGCATATGTCTGAGTCTTCTTGAGATATCTCATAACCCGTTTCACAGCTTTCCATTGCTCAATGCCTGGGTTGCTCGTGAAACGACTCAGCATTTCCACGACAAAAGCTATGTCAGGCCTTGTGGCAGTAGTAGCATACATCAAACTCCCGATTATGCTTGCATACTCCAGCTGCCTGACGCTTTCCCCTGAATTAGGCTTCAATTTCAGATCACATATGTACGGCGTATCGATCCGTGAAAGGTCCTGATACCCGTAACGAGTGATCATCTTCTCAACATAATGAGACTACGACAGCGCTAGTCCAGTGTCTGTCCAGATGATCTTGAGTCCCAAGATAACATCAGCATCCCCCAAGTCCTTCATACTGAACTTCGTCGAGAGAAACTTCTTTGTCTCCGTGACACAGCTTATATCCGTACATAGGATTAACATGTCGTCCACGTATAGACAAACGATGACTCCTCTTCCGTCAGCAAATTTTGTATAGACACACTTGTCTGTTTCGCTGTCACTATAGCCATTTGACCTTGTGACATTGTCAAACTTCTCATGCCATATTTTAGGAGCTTTCTTTAAATCGTACAAATATTTTACCAACTTGTAGACTTTGTCTATAAGACTTTTGACGACAATTTAAAGCCTTTTGGCTGTTGCATGTAGATCTCGTCGGTCAACTCGCCATTCAGGAATGTCATTTTTACATTTATCTGATGTATCACCATCTTATGTATCGCTGCGAGAGCAATAAACATTCTGATGGTGGTCATCCGGGCTACTGGAGCATACGTGTCAAAGTAGTCGATCCCCTGCTTCTGAAAAACCCCTTTGCCACTAGCCTGGCCTTGAACTTGTCAATGGTTCCATCAGCTTTTATCTTCTTCTTGAAGATCCTTTTGCATCTGATAGGTTTTGCTCCTTCAGGTAGATCAACCAACACCCAAGTATTATTGGAGGTGATTGATTCAATTTTATTGTCTATCGCCTCCTTCCAGAAAATATCATCTCTGATCTTCATCGCCTCATCATAGGTAAGCGGATCTGCTTCCACATGATAGGTGACGAAGTCATCTCCGAAGTTCTTCGGCCTCCTCGTTCGCTTCAACGACGGCTCAGCGAGTTCTAGTTCAATCGTTGTCTCCTTAATAACAACTTCATCTTGGACAACTGGCTCATTAAAGATCTCAGTCACCTTTGCACCTTCATTATTCTCCAGAATGTCCATTAGAATAATGTTCTTGTGCCTTATAAACATGTCTTCAAAATATTCAGCATCGTAAGATTCGATGATATGATTTGACTCAATATCAAGAAATCTCCGAGCATCACTCTTCTCGACATACCCCAAGAAGATCGTCTTCGTAGTCCTTGTCACCAGCTTCTGAATCTTCAGATCTTGGAGCTTCACATAGGCCAGATACCCAACACTCGAATGACATTCAAGTTAGGTCTGACTTTGAACCAGAGTTCATGAGGAATTACGTTTGAAGTTGCATGCGGCACTCTATTTAGAATAAAAGTGGCCGTCAATACAGCTTCTCCCCAGTAGCATTTATGAAGACCCGTAGTTAGCAGCATTGAGTTCATCATTTCTGTCAATGTTTTGTTCTTCCTCTCCGCTACTCCGTTAGATTGAGGAGAATACGGAGTAGTAGTCTCGTTTATGATTTCATGTTCTTTACAGAACAATGTGAATTCATGAGACCAATACTCTCTGCCTCGATCACTTCTTAGCCTCTTGAGTTGTTGTCCAGTTTGCCGTTCAGCCTCGGCCATGAACTCCTTGAACTTCTCGAACGCGTCGTCTTTAGACTTGAGTAAGTAGACGAATACGAACTTTGAGAAATCGTCGATGGAGGTTATGAAATACTTCATCCCAACTTTTGTAGATAATTGCTTGATGTCACAGATATCGGAGTACACCAACTCAAGAAGATCTGTGCTTCGATTGACCCGATGAAAGGGTATCCTTGTGATTTTTATCTGAGCACATACTTCACACTTCTTTACCTTACCCCCACATTTATAGATAAGTCCTAGACTGGACATTTTGTTAATTCTTTTACAGTAAACATGTCCTAGCCGATTATGCCACAACTCAAGAGAATAATCAGAACGAGCGATTACATTGATTATATTTGACTGGTTTACAAGCTGAATTTCGAACATCCCTTCGGTTTGAAAAGCTTTTCTGAAGTATTTTTCCTTCTTGGACATCACCATCTGGCCAGCATTGATGTCCATCCTCAAGCATGTATTGCTAAGCAGGCTTCCAGAGATCAAGTTCTTTACAATCATCGAAACGTACTTCACACCTTGAAGCGTCAGAGTGTTCCCGGATGTGAGTTTCAGCTCCACAGTTCTGATCCCCAGAACTTTAGTTGGGCTTGGTTTGTCCTGATAACTTTCTCAGAAGTTGGCTGGTATATGACGAACCATTCCTTGCCAGAGCAGACATGGCAGGTCGTACCAGTGCCTATCCACCAGTCAGAGTCAGCCCCCATAGCTGTGACCTGAGCAATCAGAGCAACAATGTTAGAAACCATGGAAACCTTGCTAGGCTCACCTTGCTCAGCTTGTTTGGTCTTGGATTTGCATTCACTCTTATAGTGGCCCTTCTTGTCATAGTTGAAGCAAGTCACGTGGGACTTGGACTTCTGTTACTTGAACGAAGGACCCTTCACTTTCAGATTAGTGGAATCCTTCTTCTTGTGATGAAAAGCCACCTGCTTCCCCTTGAACTCTCTTGTCTGCACCAAGTTGGCCTTAGCCAGTTGGTTGGGCAGAGAGTCCATTTTTTGTTGAGATCGCATTTCGTCCTCAACGTGATCTCTTGTAGAAGATCTTCCAAGCTAATGTCCAGCTTCTTCCGGTGCATTCTAGCTTAGAAGTTGCTCCAACCAGCAGGAAGTTTCGAGACTATCCCTCCAACGACAAACTTGTCGACGAGGGGCATCTTCTCGTCATCTAACTTCTGGCAAAACTTTAGGAATTCTTTCACTTGAGGTAGCATCGCCATCTCGTCTTCGAAGAGCAACTTGTGGTACTTTTCGACGATGAAGATTTTGGACATGTTCTCATCATCTTCATATAGCTTACCCAAAGAATTCCAGATCTCTTTGGCCTTCACCTTCTTGGAATATGACTCTGCCAGAGTGTCTTCTATAGAATTGAGAATCGGTAGTTTACATATGCTATTTTCTCTCTTCCATTTGCTCTGCTTGACGAGTGCAGCAGCAATACCATCGGCAGTTCCTCCTTCTGGAATTGTCGGTTCATCCTCAATCAGCACATGGTCTACGTCCACAAGTTGAAGATTAAGGGTGACCTTCCTCTTCCAGATTTGGAAATGTTCTCCGTCGAATTTCTCTAACTTTTTAAATCTGGTATTGATGGGAGAAGCACGAGAGTTTTCCATCTACAAGGATCTTGCTTTGAGATTGTTAGTCTCAGGGCTTGACCAAAGATGATAGACTCGATGTCGAGATTAGAGGTTCAACAAACGTTTACCTTCTGACAATTCTCGAGATCTAAGAGGAACACTATAATATAAATCTGATTACAAAAGCAATAATAATCAGAAAGTAAATCTCACGTTCTTCCTCGCAATTGCTGTTACTGACAGATAGAACTGAATTCAGAAAAATAAATCGCACGTTCCTCCTCGCAATCGCAGTTACTGACGGACAAAACTGAGTTACAACTCAGATGAAGGAGAAAAAAGAAGAAAGAAGAAGAGGAATGGTTCTTGCTGGGGTGATTAAGATCACCGTTGCTCAAAGCAAGATTCGTCCCACCATGATATGCTTCCAAGAACCAGCAAATTCATAAAGAACTTCTGGAACGCTCACAAGTCAATATTTGAGACTTGAACGGGCTTCTTGGACTTTACGGACTCCCTTAACTCTCTTCTTTGTGCGTCTTCCGAAGGAGGCCAATGGGCTCTATTTATAGAGTGGAGTGAGACTTCACCTCTTCTCCTATCCGATGTGGGACTAAAATACCAATACTCAAAAATAGAGTTTGATATTTTAGATCATCCCACAATCAGCATAGAAGTGTGCCAATCCATGCCTACCTCCCGAACACTCACGTGCATGTACGAGACATCCTGGAGTCCGTGTCCGAGTCCGAGTCCGCACAACAAAAATCAATTTGTATCCTTGTTGGAATTAATCCTTTTTTCTTCTAGGAAAATACTCCCACATGGCACACACTTGTGCTCCACTACACCTCATGTGCACACCTCAACACAAGCAATGCATTATATTGAGATACTCACCATTTGGTGTAGTCGATGTGGGATAATATTTTCTAGTCCAAAGGCAAAAACACCAACAAAATTGTCAAAGGAAATCGATACTCACTGATCCGCCGGTTGAAGAAGAATGCTCCTGAGCAATTACTACTGCGAGAGAGATCTCTAGATACTAAAGAAAGGGAGAGATTCTCGTCGAACTGTTCCTTACTAGTTCGTCACTGTGAGGACTCGACGCCGAGCTTCGCCATGGCCAGAGCTCTGTGGAGCGTAGTGGAGAAGAGAAAAAATAATATAGAAATAAATGGCCACGAGAAGAGGTGGTTGCCGGTCGTTACAGTCGAACGACTATGATCCGTCGGAGACTAAGTCGGTAGCCTGAACGGCCACGATGCACTAGGTAAGTCGGTTGATAGGAACCTACCAGAGTTTTATAGAAGATCAGGGTAGTTACTCTGCTGCGTCGGGTCCGTTGGCTCTGCTCGCCACCGGCCATTAGACAAGGAAGACGGAGAAGGAACCTCTGAGTTTAGTTCAGATCTGAATGAACCAATGAAGAAAGAATTGGATTAAATCCTAACGGGTCGGGTAACTAAACAGGTGCTTGAGAGAAGACCTGAACTTAGGGTTGGGGCTGTCAGCAGTTGTTGGCTTTTAAAGGGGTAGGCCCTAGATAGAGTTTGGGAAATAGATGATTTAAATATGATGGCCATGGTTGTGGTCTTGGTTATCAAAAATGGATATGGGCTTGGGTGGTTGGCAGTAAATATAAGAGTTGGACTGATGGTTAACCTAAAAAATAGGTTAGTAAATATAATTAGGCTTAGGAAAGATAATAGTTAAGATTAGTGAATAAGGAGAATAATAATTCCATCATACATTAATTCAAATATAATAGACAACTCTAATAGATCGATGAAAATATGCCAAAATTATATATAATAAATAATAGAAGTTAAGTAGATAACCATAATAAACTATATGACATATTAGTATGAGATGACCAAATTCTTTTATTTTGAAAAGATGGAGTTACAATAACGTATTGGAACATAATTGCAAAAATTAAAGCAGCAGGGGACATATTGTAGAATATGAATTGAAACACAATAATAGCGGAAAAAATTCTCTTTATTGATATTCTTTTGAACATGTTACAAAGCTCTCATTGTCCCTCTGATACATGTCATATTTGGCTTACATTCTATCAAAAACTTTACAAAAATACAATAATTCCATTCCATACATTATATCCCTTTATATATATACAAAACCAACTCTTGCAACAGATGACCGTCTTTTGAACAGGAAACCCATCTCTTTGTATCTCTTCTAATTTTTGGCTCTAAGGATGAGGCTCGGGCTATCGTTTCGGACTATCCATCTCGATGCATTTTGCACCTACATGCAAACTGGGGGTGGGTCAGTACATTAACGTATTGGTGATGTGAACAAAGGCTACAATGCATGAAACGATCAATAAGTAATTTAGCGATAAAATGTTTCTTATGAGATGATCTTGCTACTTTTACCTATGTTCATTTCATGTGGTACAGAGTCAATTTCTATCTTTTAAAAACCATTTCGAAAAGCAGTATTTCATATCTTTATATTTCAAGCAAACTATCGGGTTAATATCATATACGATACTACTTAGTTCAATTCAGTCATGCGCAGCGTATTTCATGAGTCATATTCATGTCTTTCGGAACATATTTGCAAACAATTCATTCTTTGGGGCATAGCAATTCTTTGATTCAGAACATATTCATTTGCATAACATATCATTTCTTAGGGACAAAAGCAACATTTTATATTGGACAAATATTCATAAGAGCGTTTTATGATGAAACGTAAAGCATTTACGAACATCACTTATTCAGTATTTCTTACCCATAGATAATGATCCATCACTGCAAAAGACAAAGATTAGAATGAACATAATATACATACCTGACAGTGATCCCTGTTCTCCTCTGCAGTATTAGGCTAGAGGCTAGCAACAATCTTTCTATATGCATGTCATCGATTAGCAACTGTGACCCAAGGCTTAGCTCTACCCTAACATGTATGTAAACCAGCAGCTGTGACTCATGTTCAGCTCTGTACTGATAACACACATGCTAGCAGCTGCAACTCAGGCTTTAGCTCTTCACTAATCAATATCCTATCTACATTATGGTCCACGGGTCTATTCCCATGATTAGCTGCTGAGACTCATGGTTCAACTCGTCGCTAATAGACACAATACCCCCCTGATCACGAGGTCTAGCATTCACCTCAAGGGTGATATTACAATCTCTTCTAGGCCGATCGATTTCCAGCACCCCAGGAACCATCAAGAGACTATTACCTTGTGCACAAGTTGTCCGAGACCAATACATGAATGCAATTTCTATCAGATAAAACCATTCAATTCATAGTCTATCAGAACGTAACATTTCCAACTCTTCTATTCATTTCATAATATAGAGCCCGTGGCTCCTCTCTTGTTTTTAGATTACGAAGCAAGTAGCTCATTTCATTTCATTTATTAACAACAGACTCATATTCTGCTTTTCTCTTTTTCGGTCATTCATTCAGCAGCACAACTGCCTTTCATTTATTCCTTTTGGCATACAATCAGGGACATGTATCATCATTCTTATTTACTCAAGTATGGCAATATTTATATATAATTAAGCAAACATTCTATTCATTAATAACATGCATTTCAGGGACATGTAAATATTCTTTTCATCGGTTAAGCAAGACAAGGTTGTTTCTCTTGTAGCGACATTCTACTTTGGCATGCAAGCTTCTTTTATTTTGTTTAACACAGCAATGGGTTCGATCATTAGCAACATGCATATTTTTATATTAAAGCATATATGGTCAACGTGCTAGCATTCTCAACGATTACGGTCTTGTTCTTAATAATAAGCATTCATTCAAAATCATAGATTCTTTATTAGGCATGAAATGAATTAGAAAGCATAGTCCTTGTCCACTCACCAAGATCAATCGTATTTTATTGCAGAGCCAGCAATCCAATTTCTTTGTTTATTTAGTGCCTTTGTGAAGCAGGGCACTGTACTATATATCTTTGACTCTTTTATTTTTATTCTATCTGGACTATTGCTTATTTCTTGTGTTTTATGGACGAGATTTAGATTATCTGTGACTACTTGTGATTTTATTATTTACAACTTATGTATGTGTACAAGAGGTCCATATATTAGAGTATTATTCATACGCATGCAACTGGCATGTTCCGTAAGCCTAGTCCTACATATTGTGGTAGCCTATGCACGTCAATAAAAATATTATTTGGTTACATAACTGTACCAAGCAAGCATGCATATAGGAATAAGAATAGTATCTTATCCACAACTTATTACCTCCTTTGCCTTTACATTTTTTTGAACTCTCCTTTAATTACTTGAATTGCCTCTTGCTTGAATCTATCCTAACGTATCCTCATTTCCTTGCTAGCAAAATGCACAGTCGAAGCGGATGTGCTTCCACCCTTGATATCACATCTGGTGATGCAACCACTCAAGAGGACCAGGTCCCACCCAAACTATGGTAACTCCATTCCATCAGGCTACCATGACCTCATCGACGGTACAACAGGAAACTCAGACTCAAGTGTAGCACTTGTCTCCCAAAATTTATTTATTTATTTTGGAGAGTATTATTTTTTCAAAATTTGTTATTATTATTAGGTATAGAGTTGTCACGACCCGCACCCTAGAGTAAGGGCACGAGACGTGGGTACGTCCAGCCTACGCCGCAGTATCGGCGGTAGAACGCTGTCCTAGGTCTCAACATCTAACAATATAATGCTAAGCACTTTATACTCCCCCGAATGGGGGCTACATAGCAGAATGTAAACTTAATCACATCTAAGGTGGAGCATAATGGAAGATAGATAAAACATGAAATCCACAAAGAGATACATCAGATAGAAGTCTAAGTGTCTAAGATACACAACCCAAAAAACATCTCAAATCTCAAATACAGTAATCCATAAATACAGCTCAAGACAACTGAAATAAGCTATAAGCAAAACCCTAGCTATCTATACAACCTCTACTGTGTCTCCTTTAGACTAGCAGGCAACCTCCAGGCTATCTGTAAAATTTACCATCAGGTCCAGTTAGGACAGGAGCGAGCACAATACACCTCAACAGTTCATAGCAGGTTAGAAAATATAATCATATAGTAAAGTAAGATACATGTACTGAAAGAAATACAGTATGTAAACAGAGAGAGAACTGTAATAGAAATATCTACTATAAATAGAGAACTATCATGTGGCTAGTGAGTCAGAGTACAATATAGACATGTAAATGGCATAGGATAATTCTGATGCTACACTATGGAATAATTCTGATGCTACACTACTTGGATGTTATTCACATGTCTACTTCTACTCCCCGTACCCCCAATCAATACACAAGTATCCAACCAAGTTATGTTATGATTCCATGCAAAGGCCCCCGAAGGGTGATACATAGATGTCCCATAAATGGGATTCTAGAAAATCTAATAAATGGGATAAGGATTCAAAGAAGACTCTGTGATCATGAGAGTACATGTCACAAGTGATCAATGAACCAATGAAGCATAGTGATACGCCATGTAAGTGAAACGCACAGAACATGAAGTACCCGATGCTCCCTGAAGGGATAACATCTCAAGAAGGGATCCATATAGTACTAATCCGTGTGACCAACGTGACAGTATCAAGTAAATTAATTTAATACAGAAAATAATTCTAAGCAGGATATAAATGATCAGAGAATGTACTCTTCTGGTATCCTGAATGTTCGAAGAGATATACTGTCCGAGGAGTGGTATCTGTCTCCTATAGAACAGTACAAGTCACAACAAGTCTAAAATAAGGAAATAGACTGCTACAATGTATCTACTGAAGTTTGGGGTCAATCTAGGCTAAAGTCAACCTTTGGTCAACTCTAGTCAACTAGACTAGTCAAACTAGGTCAACTAGGTCAACCTAAACCAAATAAGTCTATACTAGTCTAACTAGTCTATTCTAGGCCTAATCAAGACTAAACAAGTCTAACTAAACTCTTACTAGGCAATAGACACCCATAGGCTAAGAGCCCTAGGCTATAGGCTATATCATGCCTAAGCCAAACCAAACATATATACACATAACAATATATATCTAATATATTGTAGTACACTCTAACATATAGGCTACCTATATGTACATCCCACATATATATATATATTATATAATATATCTATATATGTATATTAATATATTATATATATTTTTTTTATATTATAATATATATATATATATATATTTATATATTATATATGCATCACTATTCACATATTCATATACATAGATATATAGGAAAGCTATATATATAGGCACACATATATATATATATATATATAGATATTTGTTATATATATATATAAGAGAGAGAGAGAAGAGAGAGAGAGAAAAGAGGTAAAAGAGTAAGTGAGTATGTTGTGTGTTTGGCATGTGTGTGAAAGGATATGTGTTAATGTTCTAAAATTTAGTGATAGGTAGGTGTATGTGACATGGGATACATGATGTCAAAGGGTGTATGAATGCATGTGTAAAAAAGGTTATAGGTTAACTCAGTTTAGAAATACATACATACATACTTACCTTGTATCTGCATACATGCATATCATGATATTACATTTACATGTACATACATGTATACTTTTATTATATTATACTTCATTCATTCATATTAGATACTGTATTTATATTAACATTTACAAACATTCATTTTATTCATGATCTATGCATTACCTATATGTTTTATACATATACATACATTGTATATTCATATCATTTCAACATAACATAGAGACATATAAACATGCACACATCTTATAGTCATACTTGCATTACCTTACATATCATGTATATATTATTATTCAGTCCTTCTTTATGTTGAATACATCATATTGAATATATACATTATCTTGTATGCTTGCATTCATATATTACATCTATATTACCTATATACATGTATTTCCTCCATTCATTCATGCTTGCATCATATACTCTACATTACCATACATGTTATCATTATATATTGCATTACAATATTTACACATTATGCATTCAATCTATAATTCATATATATCTTGCATTCATATCTAACATTCATTATATACTTTCATGCATACATTTATATCATTCTTTTATTCATGCGTTGCTTATATGCATTATATTAATTGTATTCCTACATGCTTGCATTCAACCATATATATACCTTAATGTAAAGAGAATAGATATCATATAATATCATTTCATTCATCTAACATATCCTGCATTACATACTCTATATTCATTTATATCCATAATACATAGGCATAGGTTACACAAAATGCATATATCGTATAGTCACTCTTCTACTTAAACCATACTATACCAATTGGGCATTACTAAATTCTAGGATTAAGTATGTCGTAGCCCTTTGTGTTAGCTTTCTGAAACTTTAAACGAATTGCATTTCGTATCTGGAAGCTCCCAGAATACGAAATACCGAAACACGTTCGTCTTTCGTACAACTGACACTCAATAATTCTACAGAAAGTTCAGAAAGAATTTGGCTTATTTAAATATATTTTGGAAAGCTAACTTCGATCGTTCTTTTAAAAAAACGGAGATAAATCGGAGTTCTAAGCTAAAAGTTATGATATTTCTAAGTTGCTTTGGTTAATAAAAACGTGGATGAAAATTAAGACAATTTGACAAAAGACACATATAGGCCAAGATACTTGCATACAACAGTATCCAAATGAAACTCATTCTAACCATCCTAACAAGATCAATCCACTCTTTAACCATTATAAAACTGAATTTAAAGATCTATTTAAACTATTATCATACATACATACACATGGGGTGTACTAATTTGGGATCTATCAAGTGGACACAAGACACATCTAAAATCCTCAGAGAGCTCCAATGGCCTCAAATTTGAATCTAAATGGACACATGCATGGATGGATCCTACGGATTCAAACTAATTTATATGCAAAGAAAATCGATTTAGAGGATGGTTTTACCTATTGGGAGTGGAATCCCAATAAAATCTTTAGGACACGGCTCCGATACGAAAGATCCCTCAAAGTGGACACTCCTCCTTGCACTCCTCTTCCATCCTTGGTAGCACCTTCCCTTGGAGAATGGAATGATTAAGGGAAGGTTTGTGAAGGAATGATTTATTTGGAGATCAAATCAATGGAAAGGCTCTCTAAAATTGGGGAAGAACAAAAGGAAATAAAAGAGGCAAGATTGTAATGAATGAAATGAACATTCTCTCCTAAAGGTGGCTGCCATAAAGAGTCCCTTAGGCTAATGGAAAATGTCCTAATTGTCCCTCTCTAGTCTCATATGTTAAGTCTAGACTAGGTTCAAGTTTGGGTCAAAATGATCTAGTTTTGAGTCTCTAACTTAACCATTCTAACATGATAAAAATTAGTTTTTAACTAACTTAATTTTGGGTCTTGTGAGCCACGCTTAACTTAATATTGGTCCCATCTAGAGTTCAAGCTACCCTAGTCACAATACAAGTCGGAACGAGACGAAACTCAAACCCGACTAAACAATCGAATAAAAATAATATTAAAATATAAAATTTTCCCAAAATATAAAATAAAAATGACCAAAATCATAATACATCAATTTATATTATTAAAATAATCAAAAATTCACTAATTAATTAAAATCCTAAATAATTCAAAAGACACAAATGACCAAATACCCTTAGCCTAAAAAGTTGTAAATAGTCATTTTAATCACATGGTTAGGTCCCCATGGTCATGGTTAGTCTCTAGGCTCAACAGTTTTTGAGTTCACTAGCTAACACATCAAAATTATAATTCACCAATTTTAAATAGTATTAAATTAATTAAAAATTCTCATAAAACATAATCCTATTATTAATAATAACTTTTACAAAAGTTCAAAATTACCCTCATTTGGAAAACTGGGTGTTACAATCCCCCCCCTTAGAAAAATTTCGTCCTGGAAATTAAATGTTCATACTCCTTCTAGGTCAAACCCCCACAATCAAAGCCTCAGAACTTAAACAAATCATACGATTTAAAAGAACGATACAGGTCATGGCATACGGTGGTAGTGGAAGTCTCATCTAGGTATACTAGTCATGCTAAACCAAAACAGCATAGGGTATCAAACATACAAGCATCAGGGGTGTTAACTGGAAAAGATACAGAAATACAAATCATCAAGGCTTTAAGGCATAATCAAAATCAAAATTTAAGCACAAATGTCGAGCATTAAAATCCAATCACATATATATATATATATATATATATATATATATATATTATATATATATATATATATATATATATTATAGTGTTAGAAGGGAAAGCTAGCATTATGTAAAGGTTATGTGGTTCGTGTGTGTATGGGAGTATGTGGACATGTTCATATGGTTAGATATAGACATGTGTGTATGTGAAATATACATGAAAGTGTATATGAGGATTTGGGTTTCAAATAATAGCTATCCAGTTACACTACTCATGGCATATGGTTAACAATCTACAATGCACAACCTATTTACTCATAGCATGCATGGCTAACCATATATATATATATATATATATATATATCTATATATATATAGATATAATATATATATATATATATTATATAAAGAGATAGAGATTTAGTTATGTATCTATATACATTATAACATGTATGCATAAACTCTATATATATCTATATAGATATTGAACATAACATAGAGAGGAAGGGTTGATTTACATGGCAGTTACACTAAGTTAGGTGTGTGGTCCTTGTACAGGTTATAGCTTTAGTATTGAAAGGTTAAACCCAGTTTAGTTCAGCATTTACATACAAAATCTGAAAATAAGCTAACATTTAAACCAGTGGTAATATAACATAATACAGTTTCAGATTTTAGGGGTTTGAAACATCACAACCAACTAAATGCTCCCAACACCTCCTACATGTAGAGATAAAACCCTAACATACTATCCATACATTTTGCTATTCATACAATTCATATTACATAGTAAATCTGAATTTGAACTAAACATTTAAAATCAATGTAAAAATGTTAACATGTATTCAGTTTTAGAATTTTGGAGAAATTCGAACATCAAACCAACCCAATGTCTATCACACACCTAACATGTAAAAATATGAAACCTAACATTATCCCTACATACAACAATGTATATACCTCTCAAATATTATATTTAAAAATAGCAATTTGAACTAACATTTAAAATCCAGTATTAAGGGTTAATATGCACACAGTCTCAGATTTGACAAGTTCAAACACAAAACTCAACCAATTTCTTTAAGAATTGAAACCTTGTGTATAAGATACATTGCAGTGTAAACAAAACTAATACATGAAATTTATATT
>JANAVB010031382.1:0-25000 GCA_029216955.1 Iris pallida
GTTTCCGCAATCATATGGCTCATGAATCTGCTCGATGCTACACTGGATATTCCATACAATAAGTCTAAATACTTGCGTGTCTTGCTGCAAGTGTTTGGAAAATTAAGTGATGATGTCGAATAATGTTGCGAGATGTTGGCTGTATTGAATATAATGAATCATACAATGTTGTTGCGTCGGTGTGGCACGTCGTAAGATATTTGTTGTATCGGTACAATGAGTCGATATGGGATGATACATATTGTATGGCTATCGAATAGATAGCGATATTTTGAACGGATTCTAGTAATGACTTTGAGTAACGAGAATGAATCATTGCACAGGTTACAATGAATGAGATTGAGAAATCATGGAACAATAGTTGCGAGTTGAGTTGGTCGCGACGTCGAACTTGAGTAGACAAATGTGTAAGTTGGCCGAGTGGTGCCGAGTTTTGAAGTAGGCGAACGTGTAGTTGGTCGAATGTTGAGTTGAGCTTTGAGTAAAGAGGATGTTGTGTGTGTGATCGATACGATCATCGAGGTACAGTTAGATCAAAATAGATGTCGGACCAACACTTATCATATTATGAAAAAAATGACTAATTTTTTAGTGGTATATGCAATACCACTTAGCGATAGCTATATTGAACCATTTGGTGACTTACGATAGATTGTGTCAAGACAATTGTGTGTATCATGATAAGTTTGTCCGTAATGAACGGGATTGTGCCGAGACTCTAGTAGGAATGGTTTGATAGGATTTGTTGCAAGTATACTTCAATTGAATTGGTTTAAATGATCAGGCGCGGACTCGCATCAATGGATGATGAGTCGAACAAAAATTCATTGAGTGTAAGCCAAACAATAGGCTGAGAAGCAAGGGAGTTTTGTATTGAGGAAATAGTTAATTCGGTCATATTTGAGTTGAGTTAATACGAAGACTTAATTGAAACAAGTTGGGTCGATGCGAAGAGTCATGCGAACGAATTTGAGTTAGTGCGAAGAGTTGATAGCATGATTTGGAAGTCAATTAGGGAATACGGGAATGGATATAATAATTGGAAATTGTGTCACTCGATGATGATAGTTAGCTACAACGAGAAGGTTCTTGATGCATGTGAGACTTGATTCATATTCAAGTTCAGATGATAACAGTGATTGCCACGAATTTGGAGTTTACGAGAAAGAAAGATGTCCAGGTTATGCACATCGATGACTATTATGGCGTAACGGAGACGATATACAATAACTAGGGGATATTATGATCGAATGAACAAAATTGTTGAGCATTGTTGTTTCATGAATAAGATGCAAGTTGAGTTGATGTCAGATTAGATGATAACGATAATTACAACGAATTAGAATTTATATGAAAGGAAGATGTTCAGGTTATGCATATTGACGATGGTATTGAGATTAAAGATGACATGCAATAACTCGAGGATACTCTGATTGGATGAACGAAGATTTTGTTGAACATTGTTATCGAAGGAATGAGATGCGAGTCGAGTTGATGTTAAGAATAGAATATTTTGCTCGCAATATTGAAATTGGACATAGCATATCAAGACGAAGGCACGGGAAAACACAAGTACGAATGAGGATTCAAGTTGGACCAAGTTTACGATACCAAAATCTTGGTAGGTAAGAGTAAGAGAAGTCGAACAAAGCAATTAGATGTTTTTGATAGATGCAATACAAAATGGTTTAATTATGTGAGGATTTTTGCGATGAGCATAGAGTGTCAGATATTGACCGTGGGTAGATAGACTTGGATTCGAGACTAGTAGATATCGCTGGGTTAGCAAAATTGTTAATGATAGTGCATGAGTGAATTGAATGTAGCGGCGATCAGTTGCACGAGTTGTAAAGCCTAAAAATTAAGATGCGCCACCCATTAAAACATTCATCATCAGATAGCACCAAAACATTATATTGTGCCGAACAAACAAGTTGTGCAGCTATAGGTTGCGCCAACGCCAGGTTACGCTGGAGTCAGGTTGCACAAGAGGCACGTGGCGCACTTCCTCGAGAAGCTATAACGGCGTTATCATTATCTGACAACTGACAACACGAAGATTAAGGAAAATCCCTTCGAATCTCGCGTAGCACGGTACTCGAGAAGATTTTCAGCATGTATTTAATACTGACAACTGGTTCGCGCAAGTCACTGAATGGCGCAAGGGTTAATCAGTACAGCACAGAAGACCTAGTCAAAGGTGCCAGTTGTTAAGTTGTGCCTATGCGCAACCTGATAAATTGGCGCCACTTGATCAACTCTTATTTTATAACAAGGTGACGTGCCGCACAAGCCATCAACTTTGTAGAGCGTGCCTACTACATTGCCTACGACCACGCGCATCTCAATCAAACGATGCCACGCATCTACGGTAGTTGGTACAAACCGCTCGCGCGGGTTATTGCATTGCGCCCTCGCGCAACCATATGAAGTACGCACAAAGTGTTCAATTGGTGTTCAAGACAGAGTGACATGGCGCGCAAGACACTAACTTCGCAGAACATATCCACTACACTGCCCACGACCACACGCATGTCAATCAAACGATGCCACACGTCCATAGCAGTTAGTACAACCGTTTGCGCAAGTGATCAGAAGGCGCACAATCTGAAGCGCGCGTAATCCAGAATAACTACTAAACAGTTATTTCAAGAACTCTGTAAATAAGGTTTCAAATCAATCATAAGACATCAAGAGTGATCATAATCTCCTGCTAAAATGCTGCTGCATTTACCAGAGGCTCGTGTCTTCGATATCACATCGTCCAAGGGATAAAGTGATCGTCTTCTGATCAGATTCCTATAGTTGTACTTCTAGAAATCAATTGTCCTCCTGTACTTTTTTTTAGTTTGTAATAAAACTTTTTGTTCTTTGTAAAAAAATGGCGAATCTGCTGGGGACGACTTTCTCCTCCGACGAGAAAGTGACAACTCAATGTGATACCACGTCTGTCACGCCCCGATTCATAGAGTTATTTATTCACATATTTTATCTCTTGGAATCGATCGTCCTCGCTTGGGCGTGATGCCGTACAAGTCTGGTATTGCACTTGTACAAGGCAAAGATGGTACATAATCGATTATTCTTCAAATAGGAACACATCGCAGCGGCAGAAGCAGATAAATTGAATTTAATGAGGACAATCTTTCTTATTGAAGAAGTATATCACTTCTTTATTGCAGCAGAGAAAAAGAGTAACTTGAAGCCACACAGAGATATGTAGAACTTTATTCTCTTTATTGATAATTGAAGAAGAGTACAAGACTTGTATTGAAGTACAATGATTACAGCACATCTCACTTTACATTGGAAACCAACTGAACAATGCTACACAGCTTATATTTGATATTTGGATACATTGGATTACCACTCGATATACTGACTTGGCTCACAATATCACTGATACAACTGATTATAATGTTCCATACATTATGCCCTTTATAAACAGAAGACATCATCTTGTACAAGGAGAGCTTCTGTATGCCCAACAAATCTTCGATGCCGCGGGACCAATCAAGCCAATCTTCGTGTGTAGAACATTCCAAGCACGAGCACCTGCCCACAAAACGTGGGTCAGCACATCATCTATGTACTGGCGAGCAGAATCTAACCCACTCGCATAAACCAACGTTAAAGTGATCATTTAAGCAAGCATTTCTTAGGGTGATCTTTCTACTTGGGGCCTAACATCAGTTTACAGTTCATGGGCAATAATCAGAGTGAAGCATGTAAACATATTCTTAGTAGCATTCATGTGGACATATCATTTATCATTCTTGGTGTTATCATGCAAAGGCATCTTGAGGCATACTAGGTGTTATCATGAAAATGCATCATTGAGGCATCATTAACATTAACAACTTAAACATGTTCAACAGTTCTCACTTCAAGCATCACTTAGCATGGATGTTATGTTTGAGCACTATTTATAGCAAGGCATCTTTCTAGCATAATAAATTGAACATGTTAAGCAGGCAAGTTAAACCAACTTATACAATATCACAATTATGTGATTTCTTACCGATAGCCGACTTCTCGTACCTGCATCAAATACAGGTTATCTGATATACTTACTCTGCCTGCACAAAACATTCATTAGCATGCATCCTGACTACATGGTCACTGGTGTTGTTAAACCATATGGACTCTTCTCATATTTCATTTTAAGATAATACGGTCAGCATAGTAGGTGGCGAGCCTCTATGCCACCCCGCCTTATCCGTGCTCCCATAGCACTCATCATTATTTCCTCCTAGGCCGAATCGGTCCCCAGGGCCCTAGGAACCGTTCGAGGAAATTATTACTCAAACCTTGTATACAAGTTGTCCATGACCATGCGAATGCGTGTCCGACTCGATTGTGAACATAATCGCATGGTAAAATATATTAAGGAAAGTAAAGGCAACAGTGCATCATTAGTCATATTCAATGACTTATTCATTTCATCATTACCATCATTTCATTTGGTGATCTCAACGATCCCAGCTTTATCATTTCTCATTCATTGCTTCATAGCAACGTATCTCATATCCTTCCTTTCTTAAGAGGAACTTAACATTCATTCATTTCTTATAAGGGACAGGCATCATTTCATATTCTTGCAACAGTTAAAGAGAGAGTATATGGTTCTAGTGTTTCATCCAGTTCATTAGGTCGATAGCACAGCCACTTCATTTCTTATTCTATCATTCACAAGGCATCTCATTATTCAAGTGTTTTGTCGTTTCAGCAGCATTAAGCATAAGGGGCAATGTCATCAATTCATTCTCAGGCCTCAAGTCACATTAGCAGTTCAATGTGTTGTACATTTCAATAATTCTCAGTAAAAGCATCTTTATTATTCAGCAACTAACATATGGGACATTTAGGGGCAGTTCATAGCATTTCAATACTTCATCTATTAAGCATGAAGGAGTAAGGAGGAGGAAGGACAGTTCCATTACCCAAAATTCTACGAAGCGTAGCTCCACCAGCGAGCTACGTTCCAATATCCATTCCGTCTAGCCAGCTAAGAGAGACTGCATCCGTCTCAATTCTTCTCATTCCCAACATAAGTCACGGTCCAATATTCTGATCCCATCCAATAAGCCAACCAAATGCCTCGTACGGAGCGGGGCATTACATAATATACCACTCAGAAAAAGTTTCGTCCTCGAAACTTAAGGAAACAACTCTTCTACTAGATTCACTTAGTCACAACGAGTCATTCATTCAGCTTTAATTCAATATTCATTTCAGCACACTCGGTCATCTCAAAATAGCTATCCAACTGTACCATTTAAATCCATCAACGATTCGATCTGTCTATCTCTTTTTCAATTACTTGTAACTTCTCCTCGATTCGCTAATATTTCTCTTGCATTCTATCTTGGTCGCAATACATCACTTCATTTGGATCCATACACATATTTTAGACGTCCCCAAAACATATGCATTTCAGCCAAATTCCGTACTAGTACGATAAATTCTTCCCATAATGTTATCTCAGTCGCAACCAATCACTTCGGCTGGATCCATACACATATTTTAGGCGTCCCCAAAATATATGTACTTCAGCCAACTTCCATGTTAGTGCGATTCGATCAGCCACAATATAATTCTCTTTTCTAAATCCGACTTAGCATCCTTTCATTTGACTTATTGCTTTATTTATTTTGCCACAATCACTATCTTCCAGGCTACAATACTTAATATCAGGGACAACTTGGTTAAACTCTATACCCAAGCATAACATTTCTAACATTCGATCAAGGGTCTAACTTAGAGCCAACCATATCAAGAGTTCAGAACATGCAATCATATTCCTTCCCAAATCCAATAATATTTTTACCGAGGCAACTCATCTTTTCTATAAGACACAATCCGAAGTCACCCACTATCGATTACCCGAATCAGGGTATAATTCTATGCAACAGTCAAGGTTAACTTAGCTACCCGACTATAGGTACACTCAAGCCTTACCTTACGATTGCAATTCCCACTTATGGCCGACATATAATCCTCAATGGTCAAACATCTCTTAAGGCTCAAGTTGAAGCATACATTCCCTTAGGTCAATACTCATTATCATTGTCTCTCATTCAATGCCACAAGGTCATCCTATGGGTCTCCAGTAGTCACCTATTAGCCAGTCTCTAAGGTTAGCTACACTGATAGCTAAACTTAATCGTTCAGGTGACTTCCCTAGAGTTGACGGCTACTAGGGTTATACTAGTTTCTTATTCTTAAGGCCAACAAGCAACCAACAGTTCTAAGGAACTCTACCCAAACCTATGGGTTTTAACTCAGTCTGAATAACTAATCGCCATTGTTGGTTATGCCAACAATTGGTCATGCAGCCCACAGTTTCTAGGGTTAAGTCTATCTATCTAGTGTCTTCCTCAAGGAATAATTCCCACAGAGGCTCACTCTAGACTTACCTAACGATCGACTAAGATCGATCTATCATTACGGTCAAATTCCAACCCGACATACGATTCTCATCATTATAATAATCCATCAAGTAAATTCCTAATGATCCACATTTTTATTCAAATTCCTTTGTACCCACACGAACCCATAAGCCAATGCTAACTATTCAAGGGTCATCGATTCCTGATAGTCTTAACATAATTATGGAATCATACTATTCGGTCCGTTTGACAGAGTCAAACCACTAAGTCATAAGCCAACAATCTATATCCCAACCAACAATCACCTATACCGACATTATCCAACATGTTTGCAATTTCTCGTTTCCATTTGTTTCTCAATCATCAAACTATCTTACGGCATTCTTAATCTCATGCAGTAAGGGTCAAGTAGTTCATCCCATTCAATCCAATTTATGTATCACTTAACCATCCTCTAGGCAACAACAGTATTCTGAGTCACTACTTGTTATTTTTCTAGTACAATTCAATTCTTCAGCATCATACATCTATGCAATGACTATCCTTTGGTGATCAAGATGGATTGACATCCATTACACCTTAGGATCAAGGCACAGATTTCTAATATCCCTTTGATTCACCGACAATATTTTTAAACTTTCAGCTTAGCAACCAACTTGTATTAGCCACATTTGATTTGTATCCAACCAATCGAAGTCAACATTCAGCTGTTCTAAGCCACAATATTCTCTAGCCAAGTCTATTTACCCATAGCATTCTAACTGTCTTACTAGTCCGAGTCATCACTCGACTAAACAATTTCTAACCAAGCCACTGGTTACAATTTCTTCCAATCTCGCTACTCAATATAACATCACCGTCAGGGGACACTCGGTCATCTAGCAATAATACATGACTCCCAGCTAAGTCTCGGCACTACCCAGTACCCACAGATTGTCCCATTGCTATTCTATGGAAAGGTCAACATATATCTCGTTCTGAGGTGGTAGAGGCAATATACCACTCAGAAACGAAGCCATCCTTAAACAATACCAACTCAATCTATTCCGGACATTCGTGATCTATGATGATCACAACACTTAGCCAACATCTCGGTGTCTCAATATCATAAGCCAACATTCTTAGGGTCTCGAAAGTACTAATGAGCACATATGAGTCAACTCAGTAGTTCTGCTGAACTCATCCGTCAATTATTCATTCCAAATCCTTCTCCATCACATGCAATTCTCAACTTGTTACAGCATACCCAGCCACTTTTCTATATTCCACATTTCTAACATCATTCACAATATAGCATACTATGGCATCGAGTCATTGTTGGGTTATTTGCGTCCAAACCAACAACAATCATTCTTTCAGGGGCATCACAATGTATATAGACTTATTGTATGGAACATCCAGTGAGCAGCCAAGAGGTCAATGATCTTTCAGACACAACATAGGATGATTACAGAACAACAACAATATAATCGCGGAAGCAATCTTTGATTTAATCGCGGAAGCAACGTTGAGTGATCGCGGAAGTAACTTTGGTCAATCATCGATGCAACTTTGATTTGAAACGAACCAAAGAAGAGACCAAGGATGTAAAGCCATGCACTGATACCAATTTGTCACGCCCCGATTCATAGAGTCATTTATTCACATATTTTATCTCTTGGAATCGATCGTCCTCGCTTGGGCGTGATGCCGTACAAGTCTGGTATTGCACTTGTACAAGGCAAAGATGGTACATAATCGATTATTCTTTAAATAGGAATACATCGCAGCGGCAGAAGCAGATAAATTGAATTTAATGAGGACAATCTTTCTTATTGAATAGAAGTATATCACTTCTTTATAGCAGCGGAGAAAAAGAGTAACTTGAAGCCACACAGAGATATGTAGAACTTTATTCTCTTTATTGATAATTGAAGAAGAGTACAAGACTTGTATTGAAGTACAATGATTACAGCACATCTCACTTTATATTGGAAACCAACTGAACAACTATACAGCTTACATTTGATATTTGGATACATTGGATTACCACTCGATATACTGACTTGGCTCACAATCTCACTGATACAACTGATTACAATGTTCCATACATTATGCCCTTTATAAACAGAAGACATCATCTTGTACAAGGAGAGCTTCTGTATGCCCAACAAATCTTCGATGCCGCGGGACCAATCAAGCCAATCTTCGTGTGTAGAACATTCCAAGCACGAGCACCTGCCCACAAAACGTGGGTCAGCACATCTATGTACTGGCGAGCAAATCCAACCCACTCGCATAAACCAACATTAAAGTGATCATTTAAGCAAGCATTTCTTAGGGTGATCTTTCTACTTGGGCCTAACATCAGTTTACAGTTCATGGGCAATAATCAGAGTGAAGCATGTAAACATATTCTTAGTAGCATTCATGTGGACATATCATTTATCATTCTTGGTGTTATCATGCAAAGGCATCATTGAGGCATACTAGGTGTTATCATGAAAAGGCATCATTGAGGCATCGTTAACATTAACATCTTAAACATGTTCTAACAGTTCTCACTTCAAGCATCACTTAGCATGGATGTTATGTTTGAGCATATTTATAGCAAGGCATCTTTCTAGCATAATGAATTGAACATGTTAAGCAGGCAAGTTAAACCAACTTATACAATATCACAATTATGTGATTTTTACCGATAGCCGACTTCTCGTACCTGCATCAAATACAGGTTATCTGATATACTTACTCTGCCTGCACAAAACATTCATTAGCATGCATCCTGACTACATGGTCACTGGTGTTGTTAAACCATATGGACTCTTCTCATTTCATTTCATTTTAAGATAATACGGTCAGCATAGTAGGTGGCGAGCCTCTATGCCACCCCGCCTTATCCGTGCTCCCATAGCACTCATCATTATTTCCTCCTAGGCCGAATCGGTCCCCAGGGCCCTAGGAACCGTTCGAGGAAATTATTACTCAAACCTTGTATACAAGTTGTCCATGACCATGCGAATGCGTGTCCACTCGATTGTGAACATAATCGCATGGTAAAATATTAAGGAAAGTAAAGGCAACAGTGCATCATTAGTCATATTCAATGACTTATTCATTTCATCATTACCATCATTTCATTTGGTACTCAACGATCCCAGCTTTATCATTTCTCATTCATTGCTTCATAGCAACGTATCTCATATCATTCCTTTCTTAAAGGAACTTAACATTCATTCATTTCTTATAAGGGACAGGCATCATTTCATATTCTTGTAACAGTTAAAGAGAGAGTATATGGTTCTAGTGTTTCATCCAGTTCATTAGGTCGATAGCACAGCCACTTCATTTCTTATTCTATCATTTACAAGGCATCTCATTATTCAAGTGTTTTGTCGTTTCAGCAGCATTAAGCATAAGGGGCAATGTCATCAATTCATTCTCAGGCCTCAAGTCACATTAGCAGTTCAATGTGTTACATTTCAATAATTCTCAGCAAAAGCATCTTTATATTCAGCAACTAACATATGGGACATTTAGGGGCAGTTCATAGCATTTTAATACTTCATCTATTAAGCATGAAGGAGTAAGGAGGAGGAAGGACAGTTCCACTCACCCAAAATTCTACGAAGCGTAGCTCCACCAGCGAGCTACGTTCCAATATCCATTCCGTCTAGCCAGCTAAGAGGACTGCATCCGTCTCAATTCTTCTCATTCCCAACATAAGTCACGGTCCAATATTCTGATCCCATCCAATAAGCCAACCAAATGCCTCGTACAAGCGGGGCATTACAACGTCAATCGGCAAAATACAGAAGACCTTGGTAGTGAAAGTCGACCAGACAGCCTACTAGACCATGATCAATGCTGGGGGTGCCGAGCGCACTTCTGCCGCAGTTTAGAGCAAGACTCGCTCTGTTTGGACTCCTAAGTCCTCGGCGGCACAATCTTCTGCCTCTGCGCAACTTGTGACCATCACTACTTTGGCGCAACCTAAGGAAAACAGCCTTTTGGCTAATCCCTCTACTTCTTCGATTCTAAAATCGGAGGAGACTCTGTCTCGACACACTACTGTCCAAAACATGGGAAAGCACCCTTCAGCCCTCTCTTCTTAGCGCAACCTGCACCTATTCCTGTTTCTGTGCAACTTGCGTCCATCACTGCTTCGACACAACCTAAGGGAAACAGTCTTTTGGATAATCCCTCTACTCCTTCGACCCTGAAATCGAAAGATTCTGTCTCCGCACACTGCTGTTCAAAACAAGGGAAAGTGCCCTTTGGCCTTTTCTTCTTCAGCACAATTTGCGCGTGTTCATGCTCCTGCGCAGCTTGCGTAGGTTCATGCCTTGGCGTAACCCATATGTACTTCTGCACTAGCGTAATATAAAGGAAAGCACTCCTTGCCACCAAATCAAAAGTTTAGTGAGAAATCACTAAATCAAGGAAAAGGTTCTTTAACTTTTCCTCATTCTGCTCGAGTCGCTGACTGGGTGGAAAGTACTGCTCTTCTTAATAGAGACAACCATATCTCTATCGGGAAGATGAGTTCCATTGAGAACAAACCTTCTATGCACAAGGGCATTTTGCCTACTCCAAAAAGATCAGGGCAGGATCTACCAACCTTGTGTATTTCAAGATCCAGACGAGGTAAACTACTAGTATCTCAAGTAGATACACAAGCAGCTCCCCTGTCAGACTTGTGCACCTATATTAACAAGTGCCAATTAGGCTCAACCTCGGGAAATCACAAGATGCATCAAGCGCAACCCGCACCAGTGCTAACTTACATTAGAGGAAGAATGCTGAGGTGAAAGATCCTGTGACTTATGCTAACCACCTTAGCACGTCCTTGTACACTCAAGGTACAGACACCTCAGGAACATGAACCATGTCCCAAATATCATCAAGGACTACATTCCTGCAGCTTCTTCTCGTCCTGTTAGGGACCTCCGTGAACTCTTAATACAAAGTGGAAGGTTGCAAATCCATCATGTCCAACGGTGGTCCGACAACAAGAACATCATTGCAACCACCATCTTGAAGTTGTTATCAAATGCTACTCAGTCAGCCAAGTCTTTGAACTTTTGAATTATGTTCAGACTCCTGAACTAATCCTAATGGATAAAGATGAACTACTCTATGCTTCTGTCAACATGGCATCTCGAAGCACTTGGGGTGGAAAAGTCCAAGACGAAATGAGTCTCGTAATCCTAGTCAGCAATACTTAGATCAGATTCATGAATCCGGTGAAGGAGTATACCAATATACTCGATCAAAAAGTCGAGATACAATCGATCAAAGGAATCTTCTTGATTCAAACCAAGATTCTTTCAGTCAAAAATATCCCTATCACTTATTCTTGGGGGTAGTTCTTTGTGACTTTGATGCTGACAGTGAAAGTTCTGAGAGGACCATCCTTTCCACTAGCTCGTCTTCAAAGGTAAGAGAAGTGATAGCTTATGCCGTCACAGAAGATCAAGATACCTCCACTTCTTCCAGTTAAGAGCAGAGAATTGCTGCTTTGGAGGCTAGTTTGAAGAACATGACTGAGATGATGGCAGGCATGCATGCTGTAATTATGGCACAATATACAGTTCCACCAGTCGCGAATCTAATTCCGACTCAAGAACCTGTGACAACATCAATTTCCACCAATATTGATATGGGGGTACAATCTCCTCACACTGCTTCTATTCCTGCGTAGGCTATTCCAAGTCAATCGGTACAGGGGGTGGTACTTATCATGGTACCCCCTCCTAACACATTGAATCAATCTACTACTCCATAATCAATAGGATACCAATGAGGTCGTAAAACCTTTACGTACTCAATTGATGCTTTCAAACAGAAGGATGGCCTGCAGAAGCTTGGGATCAAACAACCTATCCCATATAATGGAAAGAGGTCCAATTTCCTCCTAAATATAAGCCCCCTACCATTATGTTATTTGATGGCAGCACGTCTCCAAGTCAATACCTCAACCACTTTGAAGTAATGACTGATCAACTTCAACCAAATGATGCTCTTCTTACTAGAGTATTTGTTGGCTGTTTAGCTGGTGCAGCATAGGACTGGTACCGTAGTTTACCAGATGGGTGTATAACCTCTTTCGCTGGCTTCAAACAAATATTCTTGGAACGATTTTATGAGGGAACCAACGACATGACTATGTCCGCTCTCATTAAAATCAAACAACGACATAATAAATAACTGAACGTTTTATTGAACGGTTCTGCCGTAAAGCACTCAAAATGCCTCCCGGAACTCCAGATGCTTTAACTATAGACACTTGCAAATCAAACCTGTTGTCTATAATCAGCATGTGGACAGGATCAACACAGTTCCAGGATTGGCCCTCTTTTATAATGAACGCGAAAGTCGCAGAAGAGAGTTCTGACAAATTTAAACAATTAGGCATTCAAATGCCTAATCTTGACAAAGATGAACACGCTACAACAAATAATACCGTCAGAACAATTGCAAGAGCAAGGAGACTTTAGCCATTAACCTCAAAGGTAATGAAGCTCTAGCCATCAATGTAAATCAGCCAACATCTACCCCTTCAGCACTACCACAACAGACACCTCGTCCAAAAGAAGAATACTCTTTTGATGAAGATGATATCATGAGTATCTTTGATTGCCTCATCAAGAGTAACAAACTCAACTGCCAGAACCTAAACGGCCAGATGAAGTTGGTAAGACTGACAATCCTAAATATTGTGTTTACCACAGGTTTATTGGACATCCAACCCGAGCGTGCTATGTACTCAAGGGTAAAATAAAAGGATGGTCAATTCTGGTACAATCACTCTCCAGCAAGATAAGAAAACTGTAATGGCTAATGTTCTCTTTACAGTTTGGAGATTTTCTGGCTCAACTTGTACAGGATGGTGTCATCCCCATCCCAAGAACTACTCTGGAGATTGTTAATCTTCCACCTGTACGGACAGATGGTCTTGTTCCTCTGTCTACTGATAAAGGAGAGATCATATGGATACATCCAGATTTAGTGGCGGACTTTGAAACACCATCTTCTTCCACCAAGTCTAAAATGCCACTAAAAATAAATCATGTCACATAATTTCGTTGGTGAGCATTATCTTCCACCTCTAGCTGCTACTTTCATCCCGACAATAGATAATCCTTCTTCTTCTTCCTGATAAGACAATATTATCAAAATTAGAAGCCAAATACCAACCAGCTTTCCATCTGTATAGTCCACAATCTCATGAACTCATGACGAAGATAGAATATGATCTACAAGAGGCCTCTGGTTTGAATCATGGAAAGGGGTCCTGTACCTCTTTCTCTATGTCTTTCTCACAACCAATCTCAGGTTGGCTTGGGTTACTGGGCAAACACTCCATCTCGCCGAAGAAATCTTCCAGAAATAAGATCTAGGCAAAGAAATGCAATATGGTGTCCTTCTAGCCTGTATCCGAGGAAGAAGTCTTGACTGGTACCAGATATGGGAAACCTTACCTTAGGGACTATTCAGAAGGTAAAGAAGACCCCGCTCCAGCTTTGGAGGCTCCTCAGGCATCATCTTCTCCTGCTGTCAATGTTCCGTCAGCTTCATCAGCTCCGATAGTGCCAACTCTTCCTAGACCGACAACAGTTGACAAACGAAAACAGCCTGTCTGTTTCGATAAAGTATTGAAGAAGACTTCAACTTTGGGACTTGAGAAGCCATATAACTTTGATATACTATCTCAGCTGGCTAATACTTCGGCAAGATTGTCAATATTTGAGCTACTCCGTCTTTCGAAGGAGACTCGAGAAACGTTGGGTGAAGCATTGACACAAGCTGATACTTGTCTAGCACTTCTCAAGAAACCATAGGAAGAGCCTGTAACATGCCTTCATGTCATAGTGTGATGGAGCTGATGCCAAACATCACCTTCACACAAGACGATATGCTGTTAGAAGATAATCATCATGATCGACCCCTCTACTTCACGGGATATGTTGATACCATGAAGGTTGATCGTATCCTGATCGATCCTGGGTCTGTGTTCAGCATATCATGCCAAAGACTCTACTAGATGCATTGAAGATTCCTGTACATAATCTTTGAACAACCATCACGACAATCCTGGGATTCAATTCTGGAAAAGTGAACCTTTGGGGAAGATTTGCCTGAAAGTTCAAATAGGCAATCTTCGTACGAAGGTTGCTTTCTACGTGATCGACAATCATGGCTCTTACAATGCTTTGCTGGGAAGTCCCTTTCTGCATGAGCATAACATTATACCATCCACTTTACATCAATGCTTCAAATATGTGGATGCCAATGGAGAAGTCCAAAAGGAATTAGCCGACCTGAATCCTTTCAGGGGGGTGAAGCATATTTTATGGACTCTCGGATGTACAAAGAGGAGTTTATGAAAGTTGTATTGGCAATGGATAGTGAGGAGGATTAGAAATATACTTCAAAGATGTTCTCGTGATCCCCATCAAAGGACGTGCTATTTGTCCATCTTCTTCACAGACATTGACCATACATCTTTCCTCTCATAACAAACAGCCTCTTGTTGTAGAAAAAGAATAAAGGGAGCTCACCTCTTCTGAGCCGCTTGTTATCGACCTTCGTCGTAACAAACCTTCCCCTTCTCCGTCTCCTCCTCTAGTTATCAACCTTACAAGCCTTCTGTGAAGGCTGAAAATCATGTTGTAAATGATGATGTACAAATCAATAAAGTAGTATCTCCTTTACAGTATACTGATGTCTTTTATTATACTCGATGTTATTTAAAAATGTTAGATAACTTCAAACCACTTGTCATAGGAGCAGTTGAGGCTTCCCGAAATGAAGTATTGCCCGAACCAATATAGACTCCTTTTCTTAGTTCCTTCCAGGAAGAAAGATTAACTTCTATACTTTTTAGTAAAGGAACAGAACAAAAATCATGCTCGACAGTGAAGAAGAAAATCAAGATAACGGAAGACTTCAATACGTCGTTATAGTCAGCAATCAAAAGATATCATTCAAAAGATGGGCTATAATTTTAAAGCTGGTCTCAATAACGGCAAAGGAAGGCGAACTCCTATTCGTATTCCTGCTCCAAAAGAAAATCACAACAATACTACAGCAAAACAAAGCAGTAATTAGGTTATACTTCACCAACTCTGACTCCAGAAGCCTCCGAATCTGAGGAAGAAGAACGATCTCACTCTTCTGATTCTATCTCATGGGATTCAGACACCAGTGTATGGCACATCCATCGCATGACTCTATCTTCCAATATGGTGACTGCCGAGTTCTCAAAGATGACGAAGACTTTGCCGAAGCTTCTGAATATGCCTTGGGCACAAAGGATGGATACTCAATGAAACTTCACTTTGAGCAACGTGAGCCACCTACTGAAGATCAGTTGGTTCAAGTCAATATTGGACACGAAAATTCCCAAAACCGATATTTGTCAGCAAAAGTCTCCCTGAAGCGGATAAACAAAACTAATCCAACTCATTAGAGAATACATTGATGTATTCGCTTGGAGCTATAAAGATATGCCAGTTGGATCCTCAGATCACTACCCACAAGCTCAACATTCTGCCAAATGCGAGAACAACGTCGGTTTCGACCTGCCATGATGGATGCCATAGAAGCTGAAGTCAAGAAACTCAGCCTGCGGTTTCATCAGAGAAGAACAACATCCGGACTGGGTGGCTAATGTTGTCCCAGTTTTGAAGAAGACGGAAAGTTCGGGTTTGCATTGACTTCAGAGACCTTAATGAAACTGTCCCAAAGACGAATTCCCTCTCCCAATCACTGATGTCATGATTGACAATACTTGTGGATTTGAACGTATGTCCTTTATGGATTTTTAGGATACAATCAAATCAAGATGCATCCAGATGATGAGAAACATACATCTTTTCGCACTCCTCTTGGAGTCTATTGCTACACTTTATGCCATTTGGTCTTAAGAACGCTGGTGCAACTTATCAGCGGGCCATGAGTACCATCTTTCGTATCATTTACGAAAGACTGTTGAATGTTATGTTGACGATATTGCTATCAAAAGTCGTTTGAAAAAGACCATATTCAAAATTTGAGAACTATTTTCGATCTAATGCGCCAGCATCAACTCAAGATGAATCCACCAAGTCATTCATGGGAGTCTCTAGTGGCAAATTCTTGGATTCGTTATTACCTCTAAAGGTATACACGTTGACCCTGAGAAAATCAAAGCCATTCAATAGATGCATCCTCCACGCAACCTAAAAGAGCTACAGGATTCCAGGGATGGCTTGCGTACATCAGGAGATTCATCTCAAATCTCTCTGGATGCTGTAGACCGTTCACTCAACTCATGAAGAAAGGCATATCTTTTATTTGGACTGAAGAATGTCAGCAAGCATTTGAAGACATAAAGCGGTACTTGATGAACCCTCCAGTTCTAGTGCCTCCAATGTCAGGAATACCTTTCCTGATGTATGTTCGAGCAATGGACCTCTTTAGGTGCTTTATTAGCTCAGAAGAATAAAAAGGTCATGAACAGGCTATCTACTACCTTAGCCGCATGATGATTAGGATGAGCATCGATACACTCTAGTAGAAAAAATGTCTAGCTTTGATGTTTGCTGTTCAAAAGACGAGACATTATATCACTGGCCAAACTATTCATGTTATTTCTAGAGTTAATCCTCTCAGGGTCCTGATGAAGAAGCCCAGTGCACTCAATTCTAGGCTTGCAACATGGGCCATATTGTTAGCACAATATGATATGGTTTATGTTCCTCAAAAGTCTGTTAAAGGTCAAGCCATTGCTGACTTTCTAGCAGCTCATCCAGTTCCCGAAACATCTAAACTCTACGATGAGATTCCAGATGAAACCTTGGAGTCCAACACGATTTCAGAAGAAATTCTTATTTGGCATTTATTCTTTGATGGTGCATCCAGAATTGGACCAAAAGTGTATTGTTACTGGAGTTAGAATTGTTCTCGTCTCACCAGAAGGGTTAGCTATCCAAAGAGCTTATTCTTTAGATGAGTCGTGTTCCAACAATGTGGCTGAGTACAACGCTCTGCTCATTGGTCTCCAATTGGCTCAACAATTAGATATTGAGTATCTTGAAGTTTACGGAGACTCTGAACTGATTGTCAATCAAGTTAGAGGCACATACGAAGTTCGACATCAAGATTTGGTTCCTATCATGATACGATAATCAGGATGGCCACTTCATTCAAAGGTTTCTTCATCGAGCATATACGCCGAGCATGTAACACGGAAGCTGATGCACTCACTAATCTTGCAGCAATATTAGCAATTTCTGTCAGAAGGCAACAAATGATCGTCATCACTAATAGAGAGTTATTTTGTGTCCAGAATAACTTAAATATGGAAGTTAATAACCCAAACATAGAATTCAATAATTCAGTTGAAATTTGTGCCATTAATGAAGATTGGAGGACTCCTTTCAGAGACTTTGTAGTCCATGATATCCGACCTGAAGACCCTAAGGGCTACAATAATTTGACGGCGGTCACTCAGATTTTACTATAATCATACTACAAAGACACTCTACCGACGAATGATCGACGACTTACTCCTACGTTGTCTTGTGGGTGAAGAAGCAAAACAAATACTACGTGAAGCTCATGACGGTGTTTGTGGTGCACATCAACATGGTCCTAAATTACAGGATCGTATTCGCCGTATGGACTATTATTGGCCCTCAATGGTATCTGATGCAATCGAGTATGCAAGAAAGTGTCAGGCATGACAAATCTATGCTGACTTTATTCATCAACCGTCAGAATTTCTTCACCCGACGGCAGCATCCTGGCCCTTTGAAGCTTGGGGAATGGATGTCATCGGTCCTATCAACCCTCCCTCGTCCAGAGGACATCGGTTCATATTAGCCATAACTGATTTCTTATCAAAATGGGCTGAAGCAATACCTCTAGCTGAGGTCAAGACAGCGTCATCAACTTTATCAAGCATCGTGATTTATAGGTTCGGTGTTCCTCGACGAATCATTCACGATAATGGGCCACAATTCATCAGTCAGAAATTCACTCGATTCTGCGATGACAACAGGATCAATAATATGCTTCTACATCTTACAATCCTGCAGCTAACGGGTTGGCAGAAGCATTTAACAAAACCATCACCAAACTCCTCAAGAAGTTTGTTTCTACCAACAAACGGTGAGAAGCTTGGAGAATGTATATGGGCTTACCGTACTACTATACGTACTCCTATAGGCTGCACACCTTTCTCTTTGGTATACGGATGCGAGGCTTCTTACCATTGGAAACCCAGATCCCTTCCCTAAGGATTGCCATTTCCAATGAACAAACAACCGAAAAAATGATCGCCTGAGACTTCAGGAGCTTAAAGCTCTTGACGAAAAATGGCTCCTAGCTCAACAACATATTGAGTTATACCAAGCTCGTCTATTAAAAGCCTTCAACCGTAAAGTCAAGGTCCGAACATTTCAAAAAGGAGAACTAGTTCTAACCGTCAAACATCCTATGACTATAACGCACATGAAAAAAGGCAATTCGAAGCGAAGTGGGAAGGACCCTACATTATAAGCAAAGTTTTCTCCAACGGAGCATATCAATTGACTGGTATGGATGGTCGAGTCGCCATGATGCCCATTAATGGCAAATTTCTCAAGAAATATTATGTTTGAAGAATGTAAATAAAATTCCTTTTTATTTGCATAAATTTAAAATAGAAGAAAATAATAAAATTAACGAGGACCAGAGCCCTCTTTATTGAAAACGTATTTCGCAAGAAGCTCGAAGACATTATTATCCGAGGACACCAGCAGTTCACAAGCAGCCTTCCTCAGAGCTTCTTCCTCGATAGTACTCCCAGGCTCCACCAGCTTGGCGAGAATGTTCTCTTGCTTCTGTCCAGTGACAGTCGAGCTTTCTTCGATTTCTAGCTGAATAGGCGGCAGAGGCTTGTCAGAAGGAGTGTCGAGGTCGGCTTCGATCTTCGGGATAACTCCCGTCTCTTTAGCTTTTCTTCTGAAGACATTTGTGAAGGAAAGAAAAGGAGTGAATAATGTTTTCAAAAAAGTTCCACACTATTTAAAGGTTGAAAGCCAAACATCCTGTCTCAAGAATCGAGACAACCTTTCCTCAAAAGGCATGTTCGTTCGTCTTGTGAAAAGATCTTCATTCACTATTTATTTCGAGAATCGAAGCAACCTTTCCTTTAAAAGGCATGCCTATTCATCAGTCTTTCATCTCTATTTTATTTATTATCGTTTATTTACTCTTTCGTAAATAAGTCACAAGATAATAAATACTCAAAATCCCCCATGGAGCTTATCCAAATCATCAATTCTGTCTTTTGAAACCAAGTTGTTTTGAAAGATGTCTTTTCTTTATGATAAATCCGTATTATCGCAAATATTGTCTTTTTAGACACGATATTCTGTCTTTATAGAAAAATGAGTTCACGTCCACATTACCTCTGAATTCTATTTTCATATCATCACATCAAAATCAAATAATAAAAAAAAGAAAATTACTCTTTATTCCTTCTTTAAAAACGTAGATACATCTTAATGGAAATCTATTACATCTTGGATTTTTCATTCAAAATCTAATAAATGAAGGTCTATTACATCTTTGGCTCTTCTTGTTGATGCCGGTTCCTTGTCGTCTCGACCTGAAGCAATGAGCAAGACAATGGAACTAACTCTGGTCTTCTCTCTCAGAAAGACGAGAGGAGGACCACAGAGTACAACAACTCAAAGATATGTTTCTGTCAATACAACTGGTGGAGAAAAGACGTCCCGTTATGAGAATTAGGAATGAGATCACCCTCGTGATACTATTCTCAATTCTGTCTCTCCACCGTCCAACTCTCATGTATAAAGGCCTTTCCTAGTATCTGAGGAAGATCCTTCTGGAACATGAAAAGTCCTGAGCTGTCTGATTTGAGCGTCAGAATCACATCAGTTGTCTGATGTGAGTGTCAGAAGAATGCCCTCCATAGCATCCAAGTCGCTGATGCCAGTTCTGAAGAAGCTTGCCAGCCAGACTTCTGCAAATATCAACAAAGAAAGAAAAGTTAGCAAGATCCATCAAACTGCGCACCTTTGATCAACAGGCGCACATCATCAGAGTCAGCCTATAGGTGCCTATGATAAAACATGCACCATTGACCTAAGTCAGGCACTGGATTGCAATGCGTGCCTCTTCTCAAAGTTTCAGGCGTACATCTACAACATGCACCTCTGACCAAAGTTAGGCACTGGATCGCAGTGCACCTCTTCTCAGAATTTCAGACACACGTTTACAACATACGCCTCTGACCGAAGTCAGGCACTGGATTACAGTGCACGCCTTTTTAAGGATTCTAGGCGCACGTCTTCAACATGCGCCTCATTTCTACAAGTCAGCGCCTGTCTTCAAAATAGTCTCAGTAAAAAGAAAAAAGTGGCGCAAGTTAAACAACAAATTTAGAATGGAATCATGTATAGAAACCACTAGTTTTTTGTTGGAACTTACCATCAAATTCAACTATGTTTGTGCAGAAGATCGTCGATGATATAAAGCACGGCAAACCCATCCGAAGACGCGGTGTATAGAAGAACAGCATCAAATTTTGGTGGTGCAGAAAGGCTCACAAACGTTGAACTCTTGGTCGCCAAGGGGATTCTGCGAAGAACCATTGCCATCAACAGAAAGAAGAAATGAAAAGAAAAAGTTCATGGACATTTCTTTTTGATTTCTCCTAATCAACTATTTAAAGAGTTTAGAACATATGAACGGGCGCGTCATTCTAGGAGCCTATCTCGGGAAGGACCTAAATAAAAGGTGCTCAAACCATACGAAAACTGCCACGTGTTCTTTAAAAAAATAGCAAACATTTGTGTTGGTCAAAATGGTGCATTGGCACGCGCCACTAAACAGATCACACGAAAAGATTTGCAGAAAGACACAAGAAATAAATTTTTTATTTATTACATAAGGGAAAACAAGCCCCTACAAAATAAGTTGCATAAAAGACAAACAGAAAAGTGGCGCCCCTACAGAAACCATTACTTCTTCTGTCTTCTTCACCAGCTTGGCGAAGAGAAGCGCCTAACTCGCGCATATCACGAATCCCTGAAGGACGCATCAGACGAAGAAATCCTTCTGCATCACTGCACTCTTCAGAAGAGGACGAAGGACCACTATTCAGACGATTAATGACTGCTGGGGTCAATCCAAAGCATTCTAAGAAATTATTTGCTTGCAGCAATCGGTCAGCCTCGGACAGGACCGTAGGCGCGGTGTCAGGCCTTGTCACCTGAAATTTTACTTTGGCATTAACGCCGATCGCCATCTCCTTCTTCTTAGGTGCCATGGAAGTACAAAAGTGATGGATACAAGAACCTCTCCCTTTATATGACCAACCAACGCTTCATAATCACCATGGAAACCAAACATCAATGCAACTCTGGTAGACGAAAAGGAGATCAAATGTTTTCGAGAAGAAATTTATTATGACGGTTGTGCATTGACTGGCGCAATCCAAACAAAACTAGCATAATTCAAAGTATTTCAAAACTCTGAATTATTTTCAAGTTTTGAAAACTTTGAAGGGGGTCTTGTAGAGCCTAAAAATTGTGATGTGCCACCCATTAAAACATTTAATCATCAGATGGCACCAAAACATTGTATTGTGCGAACAAACAAGTTGTACAGCTATAGGTTACGCTGGAGTCAAGTTGCACGAGAGCCACGTGGCGCACTTCCTCGAGAAGCTGTAACGGCGTCATCATTATCTGACAATGACAGCACGAAGATTAAAGAAAATCCCTATGAATCCCGTACAATACGGCGCTCGAGAAGACTTTGTCATTATGTAATTAATGCTGACAGCTGGTTCATTCAAGTCACTGAATGGCACAAGGATTAATCAGTACAACACAAAAGACCTAGTCAAAGGTGCCAGTTGTTAACTTGCGCCTATGCACAGCTTGATAAATTGGTGCCACTTGATCAACTCTTATTTTAAAATAGGGTGACGTGGCGCGCAAGCCATGAACTTCACAAAGCATGCCCACTACATTGCCCATGACTATGTGCATCTCAATCAAACGATGCCACGCGTCTACGGCAGTTGGTACAAACCGCTCGTACAGGTTGTTGTATTGCGCCCTCGCGCAATCTGATGAAGCACGCGCAAAGTGTTCAAATGGTGTTTAAGATAGAGTAATGTGGCACGCAAGCTACTAACTTCATGGAACATGCCCACTACACTGTCCACGACCACGCACATCTCAATCAAATGATGCCACGTGTCCATAGTAGTTAGTACAACCGTTTGTACAAGTGAACAGAAGGTGCGCAATCTGAAGCACGTACAATCCAGAATAACTACTAAACAGTTATTTCAAGAACTTTATAAATAGGGTTTCAAATCAATCACAAGACATCAAGAGTGATCATAATCTCCTGCTAAAGTGCTGTTGCATTCTCCAGAGGCTTGTGTCTTCGATATCACATCGTCCAAGGGATAAAGTGATCGTCTTCTGATCAGATTCCTATAGTTATACTTCCCCATAAATCAATTGTACTCCTGTACTCTTTTTCTTATTTTGTAATAAAACTTTTTGTTCTTTGCAAACACGAGTAGGTTGTCATAATTTGGATTTGAAAGGATTACATCAGATTGGGTAAAGTCCTATAGGAATTATCGAGAATTGATTTAACTTCGAGATAGGATATAGCATGGTTCATAGTAACTGTCCCTCGTTGATGATCTTCAAATATCGAGTGTAGCTTCGGGCAGCTAACCCTAGAAGACTTGACTACCAAATCAAGTAAATGTTAAAGTCCCATAGGATGACCATGATGTTGCATAGGAAGGTGCGTCGAGGATAGGTATGATGTAGCGCATGTTGAGGATAAGTCTACGCAATCAATATGTGTTTCAAGATTTAATAAAATAGCCTTGGGCTGGAGTGATAGGGATAGACTTTGACGATTGATCGAATAAGTACTCGAGTAGTTTGCTAGTCAATAATCAGATAGATGTTGATGAACGTAATTAGCATATCGATACGGATAGGCAATTATGGAAATCATGTTGTGTATGAAAGCGTGACTAAGGGAATGACCCTAGGATTTATATCATAGATCAGATTCGGTAACGATTAGGCTATGTGTGTTGAACGCACGATTGAGGTTAGAGAGATGAACAAGTCGGGATTGGATCAAAAAAATTGATTGGTGATTATATACTCGATAGAGGGCATAACATACGGCGTATCGTAAGAGACCTTATGTCGAAGAGATTGTTTCCTTTAAGCATCGTCGACTTAAGTTGACCTTTTGTATTGGGAGAGATTAAACACGACGTCTGGATAAGTTGCCTAGCGGGGGTAGCCCCAGACGCGATGCATGGATAAATCGAGAGAACATAAATCTTATTGGAATGGTTGCGTGCGAATCAAAGTGCGAATTGTAGGCGAAGAAAAATTGGACATGTTGGACTTAGTCCACGTCATTGAGGCAAAAATTTGGAAATAGTTGAACAAAAATTTGAGTTGTGCGAAGGATAGAATATGGTTGGACAAGTAGGCGCTGCAGAAAATCATTACGATCGGATGCGTGATGACTTAACCCAACACATATGTTTGATAGTGAGTGCGAAACATAGAGAATCGGGATGTTGTTATGATTCTTATCGTACGTGCGTAAATCCTAGATGGTTGATCATGGATTTTAGAATGTTGCATATGAGAATGAATTGTGGGAATAGACGCTAATATCTGACCATTCGAGAGTTTGAGATGGATAATATTTGAGGATTCAAAAGTTGCACCTGTTAGCCTTGCTCAAATTTTCTACCATTGTACTTGGCTGAAATGCATGTCCTTAGGGGACGCCTTAAATATGTGTACGATCCAAACTCGAGGCTATACCGAATTCAATTGAAACTGTATATAGAATCGAGAAGTGTTAAGAAAATCGTATGAACGCTAGAGACGGAACCACGATTGTGGATTGAATCGACAATGAGTAAATCACATGGATAAAAAATTCAAGCGATCAAGACAAACGCTGAGTCGATTGAGGCGATAAGGTATGTCTCGTACCGCACGGTGCATAACGCTGAGTCGATTGAGGTGATAAGGTATGAGTTTTATTCAAGGAGGTATAATTTCAATTTGAAGAAGTATTGATTGAGTTGGTTTCAATGTGCAGATATGAAGCAGAGTCCTTTGCAATGAGACAAAGCGTAGGCGATAGACCGAATCAGGGATTAGTGCGAAGGAGCATGAATTGCTCATATGGTTACGTCGAACGAGATGACATGTCCCAGATCCAAAAATATAGAAAACCCAAGGCATGAGCATGTCAGCTGTATGACTAGAAT
The DNA here is from genome assembly GCA_029216955.1 of Iris pallida. Classification (NCBI taxonomy): domain Eukaryota; kingdom Viridiplantae; phylum Streptophyta; class Magnoliopsida; order Asparagales; family Iridaceae; genus Iris; species Iris pallida. The sequence continues at coordinate 24,721 of JANAVB010031382.1, forward strand.
AAGATTCCAATTTAACAGACTTATCCTAATCGTAGTATGCTGTAAAGTATACTAACGTATGATAACTAATCTATATCTCAAGCCATAATAAAGAATAAAATCAAGAATAAATAATATGTATCATGGTCTGCAGCCCATTATATATGTTTGATTAGAGCCGAAGAACAATATAGACCTATAAAGCTAAGCTAATAAGCAGAGAGCAAGTAAATATAAAATCTCGAAAGATACATGAATAGAAATAATAACACCAACAAGATCAGCGAACTAACTCAGTACA
>JANAVB010031382.1:30000-97359 GCA_029216955.1 Iris pallida
CTAGCCTTAAATACATGGCTTACCAAGTCATTCTATTCCGAACAAAACTCTAACACAAGGGGGTCATGTTCTCTTATGGCGCTAAAACTAATACGAAGTTTAACAGTGTAGCCTCTAAATTTGTAAATAGGTCGAAAAGGTTGGGTCGAGGTCGAGCCTGATATTTAGGTTAGAATGGTCAACGGTATCATAGGACAGACTAAGCTGAGGCCCTAGGGCCGAGTGTTATGCCTTAAAAAGGGCACAAGGAGACAAATTTGAGTGGGATATGATAGGCATAAGTGAAGGTGGACTCGTCTAGGTCATGTATATGAAATTTGTTTGAAGGTAATAGCTAGTCTTGTGCTCCAAATATCAAAGTCACGGTAGCAGACACCAAATATTCTAATTAGAAAGTGGGGTCATGAGCTACTGATTTATTAGCTTATTTGGAACGAAGATTCTCCTAATCCCTTGCAATATATAGGGAAATCCTAAATTTGTGAGGCCCTATAATCTCGCTAAAATGGAACCCTTTGTTATCGAAACTAAATGGTAGCACTACATAAAATAAGGAAGTCATTCTTGGAAGAAGTCAAGATGACTATACGTAAGGGCATCAAGTTATAGTGCTTTGATCAAGAGAATTACGTAGGTAATGACTGGTACCTATCGTGATATAGATGCTAAATTATGAAGGTATGGAGGAGTAAAGATCTATCCTTAGTGTGGCTCGACTAGGATAAGTATATATGCCATACTCATTACCTAAATGAGACGACTAGTTATGACAAAAATATATTAGGAAAAAAATTTGCAAAACGTATTCGTAATTGAAAGGGTAGTGACATGATCAAGAACGAACCCTACCTGAGGTTCTAGCATAATTTTGAGCTTCGAATAATCAGTCAGACGAAGGGTGTCGAGCTTCCACTCCTACTAGAATGTTCACTTTTCTAACAAGGTATCATAGGATAATAGTTGATTCTGGTCGACTGGAAGCTATGGATAACTAATCGTTAAAGGTCATGACCTAACTTATAATACCCTAGAATGTTACCTAAATGTTGATTCTTTGCTCACTTCTGTAACATGCATAGTCTCCTCAAATTTTATCTTTAATATCATGGTATGACACGCTAAGAATGCAATCCGCTGGGTCCTCCTCTTTTTGATCTCTATTGTTATCCATACAGTTACTTCAACGATATCTCCTTCTTCATAACCATATGTGTAACTTAGTCCAACCCTAGTGTTCTATCTATAAGGTGCTCGGATTTCTACTACTCTATGTCAATATGTATGATCCATCGGTCTTCTTAAGGCAAGGTTTCCAATTTTACCCTCGAATTTCTAGGTAGGTCTATTCTCAAGGATATAAGTACTAAATCTATTTCTTAAACCCTAAGGCATAATTCTATAGTTCACTTATTAACCTTCCTTCAATGAGATTACCATTGGCTCTTTCTAGTCTACCATCTAGCACTCACGAATACGCCTACCCATTCTACACCTATTTATTGGATAAATATGGAAGTCAACGCTAAGAGATGCTTGATGAGTTATTCTATAACTAGATCTTTTGGCTTCTTCCAACTAGTCTTCCCCGGATGACTATCACTAGGGATGGCAATATCCTCCTGAATCCGACAAGGACCCAATTTTTTACCCGATGGGGACGGATTTGGGGATTTTAAAATGGGGATGGGGACAGGGATTAGAAAAATTCCCCGATCGGGTTCGGGGATAGGTATGGGTATAGTACCCCCGCCCCGATAAATCCTCGACCCTGATTACTTATACCCATATATATATATATATATATATATATATATATATATATATTTATGAAAACTATTATTTACATGTCTTGTACTTTTTTGAATGAAAAAAAATTTAAGCTTATAATGTACATAAAAAATTTAACCGAAGGAGAGATGGTGACAAAAAAATCTGGCCCCAAAAGTGCTAACGGGACGGGGACGGGGAATGAATTGTTTAACGAGGATGGGGGGGGGTAAAAAAGTGAACCCGACAGGGAACGGGGATGGGGATTCAAACACTACTCGGGGACGGGGATAGGGGATATAGTCCCCGACCCCTACCCACCCCGTTGCCATCCCTAACTATCACTTCTAGTGGTAACCTGCATCTAATCTCTAAATCCTACTATATGTTCCCTCAAATTCCTCCAAAATAACTCTATCTAACCTAGATAGAGGTAGAAGGGTTGTAATCCACTAATCCTAAAGTCTCTCACTGAGCTAAGTTGTCGATGAGAATCCTATATTACCTATCCGATCTGCTCGGTCTACCTAATTGAGGTACCTACCAAATCCTTCTTAATAATCATCCCCTTTTATAAAACTCTATCAACTACGTCCTATTCAATAATGGAATAGAGGGATAACCAAGCAGGAGCGTACGTATTTCCGAAAAAGGGTATGACGAGAATCCAAAACAAGGAGGTCAATGAAGTTGATCGGCATCAAATTCGAGTTTCAAGGCGATTGATAAATTCAAAAGAGTTTTCAAGGCATTTGTGGACTGAGTTCCTATTATCCTATCCTATCCTACATATGCCTGCTCGGTACGTAACATAACCGAAATGGCTAACTCGATCAATGGGCCACTACAAAAATATATTACGCCCCAGTTCCAAAATATAGGGAATCCAAGGCAAGAGCATGCCGACTGTACGACTAGAATAAGTATCCCAATTTAATGGACTTATCATAATCGTAATACGTTGTAAAGTATACTAACGTATGATAACTAATCTATATCAATCCATAATAAAGAATAAATCAAGAATAAATAATATGTGTCATAGTCTGCCAGCCATTGAGATTTTGTTGTGATTGATAACTGGGGATTTGTTAGGATATTGTTATGATTTGTCGTTGAGCAGCTGAGACCTGGTCAACTTGTCACATGCATCAACTAATCTTCTGTGGCGAGCCGCATGAAGGATGTCTCATGGCCAAGCTGTATGAGGAATGTCTCATGACTAAGCCGCATGAAAGATATCTCATGATCGAGCCGTATGAAGGAATGTCTCATGACCGAGCCGCATGAAGGACGTCTCATGACCGAGCCGCATGAGGGAATGTCTCATGACCGAGCCGCATGAAGGATGTATCATGACCGAGCCGCATGAAGGACGTCTCATGATCGAACCACATGAATGCCTTCTGACCGAGCCGCATAAAGGACGTCTCATAACCGAGCCACATGAGGAATGTCTCATGACCGAGCCGTATGAGGAATGCCTTCTGGCCGAGCCGCCTGAGGCCATCTCATGACTGAGTCATGAGGAATGTTTCATGACTACGCGTAAAAGATATCTTCTGGCTGGATGGGTATGGGGGCCATAGGAGAAAGTTAGACTTCTTCAGAAGATTGTGATGCGCTTGACTTAGACGATACGCCTGAATAAGATATCTGAGTAATGCATCTAGTTGAGAGCAGGCTGTTACAACATCTTCAATTGGCATCTTGTTTCTGAGATGATGTTAGAAAGGCACAGTAGGTCGCAATCGCTAGAACACAGACTGCCTTGATAGTGGAGCCACTGTCTTGTGGCAGCGGCAGTTGATGATGGCTTGGGTGCATATTCTGGAAAAGGCTCATCGCACTCCAAGGTTGTATCTTTCTTCTTGCATTTGTGAATGACCACCTCTCGCAAGTCGAGAGCAGATTGATCTACCTTTGCATCTGGGCCCAGGTATCCCGAGCGCCCGGGTGCGTAGGTATTATATTTGCTCCCTGATCTGAGACTAGTAAAGTACTGCGCTCGATCGTTATAGGAGGACTTCTGAGACCCAACTTGTCCATTCCGCATGTGGGATTAGATGCGGGTGGTTCTTTATAACTTTCCATCAGGAGCCCGTATAACAGTTAACGGTGTCCGCTGACGGTCAGCAGCTTGGACAGTTGACTGGGCTTGTTAAGCCTGCAGTACCTTAGACTTCTTTGACTTAGCACCCGAAGGTGCGTAGTAGGAAGAGTCCAAGTTGGAAGGAGGGAAGGGAAGTTGGTGCACTTTTCAAAGAAGGGAAGGGGCTCTCTATATAGAATGGAGTGAGCCCTTTATTCTTCTCCTTTCCGATATGGGACTAAAAGTAATATTTTCTATGCTTCTATAATACCCCCTTCAAAGTTTTAAATTACAAATTTGGAATACTTTGAATAAGAAGCATGGAAAGTCGAGTTGTTTAGGTGTGGCAATCCTATCAGAGGTAGCATGGACGTGATAGATTTGGGTACTTCTGCTGGAGATTTTATGTGGACTTATCATCCTTGGCATACCTTAGTTTTAGGTACAGATAATAAGTTGAGAGAGGAAACCAACATATTTACTCAGAGGTGATATGGACGTGGTAAATATGAGATTGATGGTAGAGCTTTCCTATTCATAGGTGATATGAATATGGTAGGAGTGAACTCGACTGAGGATACATAGAACAACTCAGAGGTAATTTGGACGTAGAAGTTCTATGTAACAGGTAATGAATGCCACAGAACAACTGGGTTCCAGAAGCATATGATTGTGAAGAAGGGTACATGTACTAGAGGACCTAATACAGCATTTGTGGCCAACAGAGGATTTGTGGACCTATTATCCTTTTTGTCTACTGGGGGTGCGAGTATGGATAATAAGTGGAGAGAAAACCAACATATTTACTCAGAGGTAATGGGACGTGGTAAATATGGGTCTAAAGTAGAGCCTTCCTACTCATAGGTAATGAGGATATGGTAGAAATGGACTCAGATGAGGATACATAGAACAGCTCAGAGGTAATATGGACGTGGAAGTTCTACGTAACAGGTAATAAATACCACGGAACAACTAGGTTCCAGAAGCATATGATTGTAAAAAGGGGTACATGTACTAGAGGACCTAATACAGCATTTGTAGTCAACAGAGGATATTTGTGGACCTATTATCCTTTTTGTGTACTGGCTGTGCGAGTATAAATAATAAGTGGAGAGAAAACCAACATATTTACTCAGAGATAATGAGGACGTGGTAAATATAGGTCTAAAATAGAGCCTTCCTACTCAGAGGTAATGAGGACGTGGTAGGAGTGAGCCTAATGAGGATACATAGAACAACTCAGAGGTAATATGGACGTGGAAGTTTTACGTAACGGATAATGAATGCCACGGAACAACTGGGTTCCAGAAGCATATGATTATAAAAATGGGGTGCATATACTAGAGGACCTAATACAGCATTTGTGGTCAACAGAGGACATTTGTAGACCTATTATCCTTTTTGTGTACTGGCGGTGCGAGTACGGATAATAATTGGAGAGAAAACCAACATATTTACTCAGAGGTAATAAGGACGTGGTAAATATGGGTCTAAAGTAGAGCCTTTCTACTCAAAGGTAATAAGGACGTGGTAGGAGTGGGCCTAATGAGGATATATAGAACAACTCAGAGGTAATATGGCGTGGAAGTTCTACATAACGGGTAATGAATACCACAGAACAACTGGGTTCCAGAAGCATATGATTGTGAAAAAGGGGTGCATGTACTAGAGGACCTAATACATCATTTGTGGTCAACAGAGGACATTTATGGACCTATTATCCTTTTTGTGTACTGGCGATGCGAGTACAGATAATAGTGGAGAGAAAACCAACATATTTACTCAAAGGTAATAAGGACGTGGTAAATACGGGTCTGAAGTAGAGCCTCCCTACTCAGAGGTAATGAGGCCATGGTAGGAGTAGGCTTAATAGGGATACACATAACAACTCAGAGGTTCTATTAATGTAAAAGTTCTATGTATTGGGTGGTTTATTTGTGATGGACGGGAAAACAACTCAGAGGTAATATAGACGTGGTTATTTTTCCTGTTTGGGGAATTTTGTGGACCTATTACCCTTTTTGTGCAATGGTAGTGTGAGTAATAGATTTGAATGATATTTTGTGGATCTACTACTCATTGGTACACCGATGGTATGCGTAATAGATTAGGATAACTTTTTGGACCTATTACCCTTCTGCGTACTGGTGGTGTAGGTAATAGATTAAGATAACTTTTGTGGACCTATTACCCTTCTGCCCACTGGTGGTACGGGTAATAGATTAGGACAACTTTTGTGGACCTATTACCCTTCTGCGTACTGGCGGTAAGGGTAATAGATTTGAAACAAAACCCAACAGTGGTGATAGGTTTTGGTCTTAACACCATGTCTTTTATCCCGGGTTGGGGTACAGGTGTTAAGTCCGAAGATTATCGGTATCAGAGGTAATATGTGATATACGATAATCAGGACCAAGAAGTTTGCTCAGGGATAATAATGAACTGGGCAGACTCCTGTGATATAAAGCATTAGAGTTGGAGTTCAGAGGTATCATCGTACATGACTCGCCACTCAGGGAGATACAATAGAGTGTGAGTTCAGAGGTATCATCGTACGTGACTCGCTACTCACGAAGATGTGATGTTTTAAGGAAGTGCCAGCATGTCCTTTAGACATAGTATTTCTTTAAAATTTTGCCATAATAACGTCGGAGTTGACAGCGGCAGAGGCGATCATCGACCACTGTCATAATTCAGACCTGGGGTAGCCTCCATGTCGTACCCCTGTTTTTGCATGAAGTACTTGGCCTGAGGACTATAGGTAGAGTGGTAGTCTTCCAGTATCAGGTTCAAGATCAAACTCTTGAGGCATGAAGGGTTGAGATCCTTCTTTTCGGCTAATGATGCCTGAGACTAGGGAGTAGGCGTCTTTAATGGGAGCAAGTCGGCTTGCTGTATGGACGGTTGTCACATCATCAAAGAAGGACTATCCATCCTTGCAACCAGATACTTTACGAGTTATGCATCTTCTTCTGCTACCTCCTGTATGACCGGAGGTTGGGACGCTGTCTTGGGCCACTTGACCACCAAGGGTTCAGTTTGAGGTATTACTTGCCTAAGAGTGTTGGATCGACACTTGGATGATGGCTCATCGTGGGAAGACGGATGACAATTGGCTCAGCAAGGTACTTTGTGTCTTCCGGTCGCCTTTGAGTGGATTTTGGCAATCCGATTACCATCGGTGTTACAGAGGGCCTTGCATCTTCCTGTTGCCTTTGATTGGATTTTGGCAGTCGGATCACCATTGGTCCTATGACAGGTTTTGGCTCCTAGCTGGATCTCGGGAAACGGATGACCATTGGTTCTAACTGCGTAGGTGTGGCAGGAGAACCGAGCACCTCTTTATGCAAGGTTACGATAAGGGGTGAGGCCTTGCCCGATTTGCAAGCTTGGAGACGAATCCTCAAAGGTTCTTCTGGCCCTGTGGGGACTTCCAGCTCGTCAGTTATATGTTTCCTGGATTCGTCATATAGACAAGCCTCCGAAGAGTAATAAGATTTAACCCCTTTGAAGGGATCAATGTCAGCAAATTTAGTTTTCATGGAACCGTACTTACTGACATACTTGAAATACTAGTGGAGGGTGGATGGCACGATCATATAGTCGTGTATCCACGGGTATCCCAAGAGGATGTTGTAGGAGGTGTCTGTATCTATGACGTAGCAGGTAACTTCCGTCTTCAAGTCACCAATCTTGCACTTCAATCGGATCTTCCCAGAGGATAGCTTTCTTTCCAAGTTAAAACCGCTGATGTCAGTGTTGGTTGCTGCTAGCCAATGCATAGGGATGCCAAGGAGTTGGATCAAGCTTTTCAGGATGATGCTTATTAATGAGCCAGGATCTATATGCATCCGATCCACCTTGATGTCACCTATGTATCCAGTGTAGTATAAGGGGCAATCATACAAATTAGACTTGATCAACATGTCCTGCGAAGTAATATGATGTTGGACATTGTATCTGTACTATCGCCGCCCTGTAGATCTGTTGGCGGGTCTTCCCCTGGAGGCTTGACCTGAGCTAAGTAGGCATCCGCATTCTGGAGTGCTTCGCTTAATGCGACACGAAGATCCTTAGAGAGCCTCAGAAGCTCGTATAGCGACAACTTTGCTGGCGTATTAGCCAATTGTGCTAATATGTCAAAGTTGTAAGGTCTCTCCAGTCCCTAAGGTACATCATTGCGGAGTGGCCTATCGAAGCGGATTTCCTTTGTCTTGGACTTATCCGCCAGTGCAGGCTGAGATGGCCTTGGAATATCAGAGGGAGGCAACGTTATCGGCTGAGGATCTTCGGCTGGACTATCCCGTGTGGGCCGGACTTGTGCTCCAGACCGGGTAACAACTCTGCAGCTTCTTCAGCTTAGGCTGAAATTGCGTGGTAGGCTCTAGACTTCCTGCCCTTCTTCTTGTTGGTAGGAGATGACACCCCTGGGTAACATCGGTCACCAAGTCTGGACGCATCCACATGATCTCTCCTCGCGATATGGTAAGAGGTACAATCCAAATGTTTGGCTCGGGACGGGTGGAAGATAGTAACCTCCATCATTGCCCGAGGGACAGGTATGACCCCATCTAGAGTGCTTGTCGGAGGGAAGTCGTCGAACTGAATAGATACCATGTTTGCTGCCACGGTAGCCTCTTCAAAGTCTATCGACAGGGCTTTGGAGTCGATAAACTCTGAATGTACTGCTTCAATTGGAAGCAATCATGAGTGGCATGATGGACATAGCGGTGGAAGTGGCAATACTTTAGGTCTTCCATTTCTGCTGCTCGGGGCTCGTACCTTGGTGGAGGGAGCTGGATCCTACCCCCTTGCAAGAGCATATCGAAGATAGGTTTGACATGACTATCTTCAAATGAGTAATTGACCTTGGGCCACGGACCTTCCGTCTATTTTTGTTCGGGCTTCTGAGTCGCATCAGTGACCATGGACTATTTGCCCTTGTTGTCCAGGTTAGTGGTGGCACCACTGTTGCTGTTACTGGAGGTGGACCCAGGACGTCTGCCCTTATCTTCTCCATCTGGGATGTGTAATCCTAATTGGCGAGCCTTCTTCAATTTTGCACTGCGTTGGGCACTTATGATGAAGGTTGTCCAATCCCTGTACTGATCGTCGCCCATCCAGAGGCTAATTGCGGGGAGCAACTTTTTCTGGCAGATTTCAATCAAGGAGCTCTTGGGATTGCCCTGGGGCAATCTCATTGCGGTTTGGCAGAACCGCTCGATGTAGTTCCTCGTTAGCTCCCTCTCTTCCTGAACGACGTCCATGAGAGATGACTTGGTTACGTCATGCCCTACTTCATAAAATCTTTCCAGGAACATGTGTTTGACGTCGTCAAAAGAGTGAATGCAGTTGTCGGGAAGGTTGCGGTACCAGTCGAACGTGATCCCCTCCAATGCTCCGATGAATAGTCGCGTGAGGATGGCATTACTATACGGCAAGTGGTCAGTTGTGACTTTAAAGTAAGTCATGTACCGACTAGCAGAGGTCTTTCTATCATAAGAATCGATATGGAATGGCTTGTACCGCGGTAGAAAAGGTACATCTCTCCATGCAACGAGATATGGCTGCCGTATTCTGAGATCTCGAGAGGAGTCTCGGTCATTGAACATTGCCCGAAGCTCCTGGACTTCTCTCCTTGCCTCCTTGGCTTAATCTACAGCTGAAGGAACGGATGGTGCCACGGGATCATCACCAAAGGAGGGGCGGTCATGTTGGAGTCCGCGTTGACTGCGGGTCCCAAGCTTGTTTGTCCGGCGTCCTTGCTAGTTGAGTTGGCAAAATGGCTTTGATCTCATCCATGGACTTGACCAAGGACAGGAGCATGGCTTCCAGCACTTCTAGCCGTCGTCGGTCGGAAGGCGCTTCATGATCGTCGTCAGTCATAAAGACTGTTCTCACGTGGATAAAAGTGGAGGGGATTATGGCAGAGGTACACTATGTGCTGTACCCTTGTATAGAGAAATCGTCAGGGAATGTAGGAATATCATCTTCCTCTGACTGAAGGGGTGCTACCTCCTGTGCAGGAAGCCGTATCATCTTGGTGAGGGTGGTGGCCCTCAGCAGAATTCAATTTTGTTACAGAGTTCTGGGTGAACTCTACCCCCTGTGTGTGCTCTTAGTACACCGGGTTGTCGCATACATTGAGGGGGCTGCTACCCCCAGATTCATCTACTCTCAAGAAGGCCGAAGGTGCACCCCGGGTGCCGGAAGCTTTTTTGGATCGAGTGCCTAAATAGATACCCCCTGTGGTTGATAGGAACCCCCAGATGAGGGTCTTCTTGCAATACTGGCTGAGATGGTCGGGCTGGAAAAGTTTGTCTTCTTTTCTCCCTTGCCAGGAGGAACTTTTTGAGTTGAATTATAGGAGACGAAAGGAAACTCCTCGTCCCCTGGAATTTGGACAGGTGCTGGCTGCTGTTGTCGCTGGAAAACTGACTGCAGATCTTTAGGTGCTGCTGATTTGTCGCAGCAGCAGTTGATGATGACTTGGGTGCAACGATGCCCTGAGATGGACTCATTGCATGCTAACGCTGCCGTCTTGCGTTTGTGAGTAATCATGTCACGTAAGTCGGTAGGAAGCTTCTCTACCTTTGCACGCAACTTGAACTCGGGAATCCCGAGCGCACGGGTGCTTAGGCATCATGTTTACTCCCTGATCCGTAGCTAGTAAAAGCATTTGCTCTGGATCTTTAGAGGGAGACTTTAAAGACCCACCCTGTCCTTTAGCCCTGGGGGACTGAACGCGGGTGGTTCTGTATAACTTTTCGTCAGGAGCCCGTGTAACAGTCAACGGGGCCCACTGACAGTCACCAACTTGGACAGTTGACTGGACTGGTTGGGCCCGTACTGCCCTAGACTTTTTTGACTTAGCACCCGAAGGCGCATAGTAAAAGGAGTCCAGATTGATACATCCTATCTTTAGTGGGCCGCATGGCGTCGGGCTCGCATAAGAGGCGGTAGAACATAGAGCTTCTGACAGGACCGTATGAGACATCCTGTTTGAAGCCAGGATTGGTCATCGCATGGACCATCTTCTTGAGGCTGGAGCTGGCTGCCGCATGGATCATCTTTCTGCGACTAGAGTTGGCTGTCGCATGAGTTGGCTGCCTGCGGCCAGAGTTGGCTGCCGCATGGACATACTGTCGATCTCCTCTATGCGGCTCCTTCTTTGTCCGCATGGATTTCCTTTGTGCCCCAAAAACTCAGCATCGTAGTATTTTCCTCTGCTAGATTTGGGGACAGTGGGGTCCTCCGCGGTCAAAAAAAGCCGCGGAAGAGTTCTGGTTACCGTCTTGGGTTACAGAAGGAGCTTCTTCGAGAACTTGGTCGGGGGCAACAGTTTTGCGCACCGACGCCTTGTGAGTCCTCTTTAGGTTGGCTCGCTTCTGAGACGGGCTGGCGCTCCCTTCAGATAGCAATTTTTTGAAGGCTTGTTGGTCAAAACGAACCACAAGCATCTGCTGTGTAGAGCCGAGCTTGGACGCATCAGATTGCGTCACCAACTTCTCATCGGAAGAGAAGGATGTCCCCAGCAGAGTCGCCATTGTGATTGCCATAAAAATCAAAGACAGGTATTACAGAACACAAGAAAGATTGCAAACTCGCTTGTACAAATGAAAGCCTAGAGAGAAATCCTAGGAAACAATCTAAGTAAAATTATTTAGTTTTGATTCTGGGGGTGACGGTGTAGGCTCAAAAAAATGCTATCAACTCTGCCTTACTCCGTGGACTATCTGATGCAGTCTCTAGCTCGTGAAGAAATTACTTTTCTCTTGAAAGTTGCTAGCCTTGGATTGCCAACCATCTTGCAGGGGTGGGGAACCCTACTATTTATAGTAATTTGGGATAAAGGATATTTTGAGCCGCATAGATGACCACGTGGCAAATCCCCAGGCCACATGGCCGTAATCATGCCTCTAGACTCGGTCTGTGACTGATAGCTGGGGATTTGTTAGGCTTTTGTTGTGTTGTGATTGTCGTTGAGCAATTGAGACCTGGTCAACTTGTCACGTGCATCAACTAATCTTCTACGGCGAGCCGCATGAAGGATGTCTCCTGGCCGAGCCGTATGAGGAATGTCTCATGACTAAGCCGCATGAAAGAATATCTCATGATCGAGCCGTATGAAGGAATGTCTCATGACCGAGCCGCATGAAGGACGTCTCATGACCGAGCCGCATGAGGGAATGTCTCATGACCGAGCCGCATGAAGGACGTCTCATGACCGAGCCGCATGAAGGACGTCTCATGACCGAACCACATGAAGAATGCCTTCTGACCGAGCCGTATGAAGGACGTCTCATGACCAAGCCGCATGAGGAATGTCTCATGATCGAGCCGCATAAGGAATGCCTTCTGACTGAGCCGCATAAGGCCATCTCATAACTGAGTCGCATGAGGAATGTTTCATGACTAAGCCGCATGAAAGATATCTTCTAGTTGGATGGGTATGGGGGCATAGGAAAAGTTGGACTCCTTTAGAAGATTGTGATGCGCTTGACTTAGACGATGCGTCTGACTGAAACATCTGAGTAATGCATCTAGTTGAGAGCAGGCCGTTACAACATCTTCAATTGGCATTATTTCTGAGATGATGTTGGAAAGGCACAGTAGGTTGCAGTCGCTAGAACACAGACTGCCTTGATAGGGGAGCCATTGACTTGTGGCAACGGCAGTTGATGATGGCTTGGGTGCAGTGATGTTCTCGAAAGGGCTCATCGCACTCCAAGGTTGCTTCTCTCTTCTTGCATTTGTGAATGACCACCTCTCACAAGTCGAGAGCAGATTGATCTACCTTTGCATCTGGGCCCAGGTATCCCGAGTGCCCGGGTACGTAGGTATCATATTTGCTCCCTGATCTGAGGCTAGTAAAGCACGCGCTCGATCGTTATAGGAAGACTTCTGAGACCCAACTTGTCTGTTCCGCATATAGGATTGGACGCGGGTGGTTCTGTATAACTTTCCAGCAGGAGCCCATATAACAGTTAACGGTGTCCGCTGACGGTCAACAGCTTGGACAGTTGACTGGGCTTGTTGAGCCCGCACTGCCCTAGACTTCTTCAACTTAGCACCCGAAGGTGCATAGTAGCAAGAGTCCAAGTTGGAAGGAGGGAAGGAAGTTGGTGCACTTTTCAAAGGAGGGAAGGGGGCTCTATATATAGAATGGAGTGAGCCCTTTCTTCTTTTCCTTTCAGATGTGGGACTAAAAGCAATATTTTCCATGCTTCTACATAATGCAAGTTGAAAACTATACTGGAACGTATAAGTAGGTAGGAATAAAGCATAGCATCCGTTAGAGGCTTTCTTATGAACTAGTATACATCTGGATGGAATCTGACACGTAGTCAGGGCCACTGAATGGATATGCGTTACTAGTATACCGCTCGACCTTGCTCTGACGTGCAGTCAGCAGCCGCTGTCATATATATCTACTAGCAATACACCAATAACTGGAAACTATGAACCCATAACCGGGCAATCTAATGAGGCAGCGGGCTAGCTTATACGTCCCAGTAGTTTTCCCTGCCCATGTATCACACAAGTCATATCCATGGCTCAACGATCCATATCTCTATACAAGTCACTATCTAGACTCCGCTAAATCTATGAATGGACTGACACACGAACCGCCCGTATTGGTAGTAAGTCGAATACGTAGGTTCGTACCAACTATATGATCCTCGCTCTTGTGTCGTATATGAGACGTGTCAACAGATCAAAGAAGTTACAAAGCATAACTTCAACATATCGAGAATGTCAACTATCGCATATGGTCAACACACACACGCATGCGCACAAACATCGATAGACGTATCGATGGCACCCAAGTCATATTTGGACACACTCTACTAATGTAAAATTCTAGTAAACACACAAACATCATAAATCAAGTACGAGTGCAAGATGGTAAGGTATCTTGCATGAAGGTTGGTCGATGATTCGACGACATCCCGCAAGCAAACTCGTCAATCCAAATGAAGCAGTAAAGGTGGAGTTCCCATAAACATCTTTGAATGCTGAAATAGACATTACCACATTCTTGGAATAAACAAATTAGCTAGGATAGGCTACCCATTAGTCTAAATCTGGACACAGAAGAAAAATAATTTCAGGCAAAAACGATGTCCGTTGTTGGACCCGCTTTGTACCGAAAAATGTGCCAGGACAAACGTTATCCAAATTCGACAAATTATATGTCAATCTGGGCCGAAACGACGCCACGAGTCCAATGGTGGAGTCAGATTTGGAATCCAATGTTCCGGGTTCAAAAACATAATTCTACATGTTGGAAATTATAATTTTGAGAGGCCAACTCTGGCATCAATTTCAACCAACCAAATAACATCCTAGAAAAGTAACATTTTTATGGCACGAAGGTGGTTATACTTGCTGCACACAGGAGTCGGCGGTTCGTCAACCGGAGCTTCAATGAGGGAGAAACAAATTTACGAAGTTGGCTCCACGAAATTGTCCAAATATAATGTAATTTAAACGGTTAACTTGGTGGCCAGTTTTGATCTATCAAACGATCGAATTAACGGTTAAAAATTTGGTTAAGCGAAGGGGTATATACCGAGATTGAGAAGGAAGAATCAGATCGACGATCCAACTGTTGGATTTGCCAAAAAATGTGCCTGAATTTGCTACGATGAGACGAAATTCTGGACTCAATTCGGCGCGTCACGACGGGATCTCGTGCAAAATGCACGAATCGACTATGTATCACGTCAAGGACATCGAAGACGAGGTAGGGGCCTCTTCGTTGGTCGTCGGAGCCACATGGGGTTGCTGGTGGTGCACGTTCTCGTGCTCGCACTCGTGTAGTTGTCCCGGGCACACGTACTGCTGCTGGCCGCTGCCTCTCGCGCGCGGCTGTGCACTCGGCCCGTTGCCGACGGCGGTACCATGGGGTCGCCTGTTGGCGCACGGTGATGGTGGTTGCCATTGTGGACGAGGCGGTGCCCACCGTCGTTGTTGTCGCGGCTATAGCAGCCCCTGTTGCGTTATTTCATAGGGAAAGGACTTTAGAGAATTGGGTTTAGGTTTCTTTTAATATTATTATATATATAATATATATATATATATTTTTTTATATATTATATATATATATATATATATATATATATATATATATATATATATGTATTAATTAATATTATATATATATATATATATATATATATATATAGGTTTATTTCCATAAAAAAAAATTAATTTATATATATATGTTTTTATATATAAAAAGTAAACTTACACAATATGCAAATATTTACAATTATCTATAAATAATAATTTGAATTAATATATTTATAAATAAATATATTTGAAATCATATAGGGACGTATTCCTATAATTGTATCGAAATGTACATGCATATAAAACGTTATAAAAAACCTTGTATGGCAATGCACAAAATAATAAAATAAAAAATATATATACTCAACTTCCCAGATATATACAATTAGAAAATACACACATATATTTATAATCCAAATTAATTAATAAATATATATATATTTAGTATTAGGCTATTATAAAATAATCATATGTACGAAATAGCATAAACCTATTTGGATGTTCAAAATCATAAGAGTAATTCAGAATAATTCTACTGGGTCATGGCCACCTAATCATGGCTCTACCAAGTAGGATTGAATAAGTTAGGTCCAATTACATTTTCTAGTCAGAATAGAATCCGAAAAATCATCCAATGAGTCTCATGTGCCATTCGCAAATAAATAGCACATGGGAACTCGTTTGAGTGGCACACCCTTGGCATGTGCTTCGTAGGCTTAGAATGGGTTAAAACAATATAATGGGTCAAGTGGTTTTGATCTACGTCGAGTCCCGAACTCGAGTTGGAAGTTAGGTCTAGAATTACGATCAACGATCGAATGGCCCAAATTAGCCCGAAGTTGCACGAAGTCAATAGAATATTAGGGGCAAGTTTGGATGGCACATGATATACCAAATTGAAGGTCAACATGTCTACTTTGAAGCTTATAAAGGACATTTTAAAAGATTGGCATGTCTCGTGCTCCAAAAACTAAGGCTATAAAAAAGTACGTCTATAGTCATATCGATATAAAATCTAGTTTAAAAATATAAATTTAAATAAATAAAGTAAAATTTTAAGTAATATCCAAAAATTAGGGGGCTTACACGAGATGATCATGCAGTAAAGTTAGGATGTCGAGCCGCATCGACTCGGCAAAGCGATAGACAGATTGGCTTAAGGTGTGCGGGTTCAGACCCTTCTTCCCTACTCCTTCATGTCTAATAAATAAACAATGGCGTACTATGTTTCTAGTGATTTCTATGTACGAGGCTCAGCTGAGTCGAAGTCATAGTGTGTGTCAAACACTAAGAATAGAACATTGAACAATTGAGACGGCGTACATCAAGTGCACGGTTCACGGTAGAACATTATTGGTAGAACATTGAAAGGTAAATATCGAGACGTTAATCAAATGTAACTCACACTAGGTCTAGAACATTGAAAATATGGCGTTGAGCATGCATCCGTGCACGAAAACTATGCGTTGGTTTAATAAGTAAATTTGACAAGTTGTGGTGTAACGCCACGGAACTGTAGGAACATTGAAGGGTATGCTCCCCCACAAATCATGCAGTTGTGGCACGATTGTCATAGAATTGCTATTATGTGAATAACTTGAGACTAGTCGATTTAATAAATGTTGTGTACTAGAGCATTATGCATCAATATGGATATATTGAGGCATAGTGTTGTTGGAACTTGACATGTACTGAGTTGAAATGAATGATATATTGGGAACTTGAGATTTTTTAGAAATGATATGACTTATGTACCTTTGCGCGTATTGCATAGTCAATGGACTTGGACAACCTGAGCTTGGGTTTTGGTACCTCCTCGAACGTAGGATCGTCGGGGCACCCGGACCGTTCGTTCGTAGAGGAAATAGAGATGGTATTTATGGTGCACTTCATTTAGACGGATTGTTCCCTGCTATTGATGTTATAAGCCACAATACTTGTAAGTTGGGCTACTTTGGATAATGGACTAGCAACCCGTACCGAAGTGACCGTCGGCTTACAATGACATACCAGTCCATTATGGCATGGAACGTTATGACCTTTCATATAGATAGGGCCTTTGAACTTAAGATTAGAATTGGGTACATGTGCAGGTCCTATCACCCTTACGACATGAGTTAATGTTGGTTGGTTAATTATGTAGATTATTGTCGGTTTGCAGGCTTGGCTATTCGAGGCGGAGATGTGCATGATCACTATTTATAAATATCATATGGCTAACAATGTTTATCGTAGGAACATGGGATTGGACACATTTATGATTCAATTATTGATTATAACATGCTTTACTGCTTAATTTTGCCACGAAACTGATCCTAAGGCAATAATAGAAAGATCGCCAAATAAGATACTTGCTTCACTAAATTATTTAGTCACCATATAAGATACTTGCTTCACTAAATTACTTAGGGTTGGTATCGGTGAGTTGGTCTTGATCGGTATGTTAGAGGATAAGTACTGATCCTCCACCAGATTGCTTGCAGGTTCAGGAAATGGTCTGCTCGTGGCAGAGCTTCGCTTGGACGCATTGAGGCATGGAGGTCCTTAGCGTTTGAGACTTGCAACCGCACTGGGTTCGGCATGCAACATAAAGATGTTTCGGCCAGGAGTCATTAGAGGTGCTATAAAGACATGATATATGGAATGACATCCTTTGTGAGCTAGAGAGATCATGAGTGTTGTAAGCCAATTAGCTTATTCAGTTGGGTTATTCAGGCATTTGTAATCTACTTCATTATCAATAAATTGATTCTTTTGTATACTCTGATGTGTCTTCACCATTTTATGCTGCTTATTTATTGAATTGAGACAACCATTTTTAGAATTTATCATCTTGCCTTACACAAGTGTAACTCTAGACTCGTACGGCATCACGCCCCAAGCGAGGACAATTGATTTAGGTGAAATCGATGCGAGAACGAGCGATTACCCGGGTCGGTACATGACAGGGTTAGACCCACATAACTTTGCCTCGCGACGTCGTATGTGGAACCAACCCGTGGTGTTGTCACGGGCTGGTGGGAGGTTAATGACTCCATTGCCTTGGGGATCGGGGTGATGCCATCTTTGGCCGCTATAGTCAGGAAGTCACCAAACTTGAGGGTCACCATATTTGTAGTGATTTATCCTTATAGTCAAGAGAGAGGACCTTGGCATCAATCAGCCGTTGTATCTATGTTCTCAACACGTAGCAGTCACGTTGGGTGGTGGACGTACCGATGGCAATGACAATACCTAGGATTATCCACCTTGTGTGCCTCATCAGGTTGTTTGAGTGGAGGAAGTTGAGATTATCGCCCTTTATCAACACATTGAAGAGCTTCAGCATGCCATTATCGTTATTTCTTTTGGCCGTGTTGCCTCTACCGGTTTTTGGTTCAATGGGACTGAACCCCTTATAAATGTTGACGATCAAGGCTTGGTTCTCTTTCTTGTCTCGGCCGCTATTAACAGTGTTGCTACCGAAGGGGCATTCATAAATAAAATGTCGGTGGTAATTTTTTTTATTAATAGTAGAAAGTTATTTTGGGAATTTAAAATTTGACGGTGCCAAGGATCATGATGAATATCGAGTTTCTGTAGTTGATGGATTAGGTAATTGATAAATAATTATGATAAGGATTGACCCATACAGAAATATAATTGAATAAGCATGACAGAAGATTCGATCAAAGGTGTATACTAAATTTGAGACTAGTAAAATGTGGATGAAAAGTTTAAATCCTTGTAGTTAGGGTAGTCATTTAGTATTAGAGATTGAATAAGTTGGTTAGACTGTAAGATAGACCATGATTGACACTTAGGAATTTTCTAAATAGGATTGATAGAATGAATATTAGGAAACCGAAATATCGAGGATTGATTTGGAAAGAAATTGCATAAAGATAATGAGGTCAGAAGATGCACACGAGGCTTTGTAGTGAATGTTACCTTTGAGTTTGAATTTTAAGATCAATATAAAGGATAGTAGTGATAAGTGGAGTAATTGTCCAGATGCAGACCATCTCAAGTATCAAAAGCATTCAAGATATGGGTAACCTAGTGGTTAGTGTATTAGATATATGAGAGATCCTTGAGTACCTTAGTAGAAGAGTATTCCGTGAGTGTCATGTATAGGAGTTAGTGCCATATGACAGATAGTGTTAGAAATTTCGGTATGTATCTTATAGATAGTAACTTAGAAATCTTAGTATAGCATCCTTAGTGGTGTATGTCAGTGAGTTAAGTGTGTCCATGGACTAGAACCATAGTATATCATTAGGATTAGAAATGGTAACCTTGGTATTAAGTATTTTAGCTAGATTGATGTTAGTGAAAAAATGGAGCGAGTATTAAAGATAAGTAAGAAGTCTAGCTAGGCCACCTGTGCCACCGCAAATTATCCCGCACCAATGTAGGGAGACACCCAGCAGGGCAGGGCTTTTGCGATGATGATCGAGGAGGCCGATGATGTAGGACCATTGAGCACCTCTAGAGGGGGTGAATAGAGTGTGTGCGTGTAATGGAATAAATATCATAAATTAAAAATTGTGTAATATGGCTAGTAGGAGATGATCAATAATAGTATATGGGTTGTACTAAAAGTAAATGGCTAAGAAGATTCAAACTCAGTGACACAATTATATATAGTGGTTTCTGTAGCTCCCCTTCCCGGAAACTTTGAAATACTTTATTATTATTTATTTTATGGGCTTACAAATGTTCTTAATATTAATTTAGAAATTGAGGAATAGTTTCTAATTATTAAAATAGAGGTAAAAATTTATATTTTATTGTTAATGGTGCTTTCCCATATTGGAACAATTTTGACCCAAGGGTGTGTGGTAAAGATCACCCATCGGGCAATTGTTGTTATTTTATTGTTATTGAGTCGACTTGTGGTAAATCAAATATATATTTACGTACAGATATTAAAGTGCTATCCTATATATAGATAACAAGATTATTAGTATTTATGATATTTATGGAAAGTATTTTAGATTTGTGAGTTTAAGGATATATATATGTATAATATATATGAGGGTATGTGCATGTGTATATGTATAAATATATATATATATATATATATATATAGATGTGAATTACGTAGAGGTAAATTCTAAATATATAAAGTGTATGTGTATATATATAAATATATATAGTATATGTATACATATAGGAAAATATAGGGATATGTATTTTGTGTAAATATTTGTATATGTGTATATACAGATAATTATAAAGGTAAATATTTGTGTGTAATATATATATATATATATATATATATATATATATATATATATATATATATAGATATTATATATATATATGAGGATATTATATTAATAGGTAAAATAAATAGAAAAGGAAAAAAGAATAAGGAAAAGTAGCAGTAAGCTGAGCCCAGGCCCAGCTCGGGGTCGAGCTCGGACCCCAGCCCAAACCACTTGAATTTTCCGCACAAGCAGACCCAAGCAGACCCGAGCTCAACTTTGCCAAGGCATAGTATTTATACGCGAGTAGAACTTAGAGAAGTAGAAAGATTCACGAAACCCTAACGCCACCCACGCGCACTCCTCTGCCCGCGCGCGCGCAGTCACCGCGCCGCCGTGGTGGCCGACCGCCGGCCAAACGCCAGAGGAAACCGCGCGCAACAGCAGCACGTAGGCAGCAGCAGTAACAGAGCATTCATAGCAGGTACCATATTCACAACCGATTTCCTACGCATTTCGTTCACCGATTTGATTCTAAAAAATCCTACGTGAACCCAGTATAACCCTCTTCCCAATCCATGTATTAGTTTACGACGAGGAGTAATATATTGGTCGAGAAATCGAACCCAACATCGTGAGAAAACTGTTCATAAACAGAGGATGAACTGTTCACAGACCCTAATTTGGAAGGCGATTTCTCGCCAACCCGTAGATCGATTCAAGAATCGATTTGAACAGATTTATATCCAACCTATAGGATATCAAGACCTTTCTTGTAGATTTATTTTTCATCTAATATATGGAGAGATAATTGATTCTAAAATCCTGAAAAAACCCGTTTTCGAAAACTGAAAATTCAATAAAACTCATCCACACGACGTACGTCCCGCCAATCCGGGCGACGTGGTCGCGAACCGAAAGTATCGAAAGCTGCGTAACGGATTCGTGGTCGTGTGAGCTTTGGCAGAATTCAAATTGGTCGCGTGTGCGCGACGAATTTGATTCGTATCCGTCGAAATTCACCATATCGACCTCTGTGCAAGTTTCCCAATTACTTCGTCCATGCTCGTCAGATCGAGACGAAACTTGCGCCAACAGGACCGTATCATTTTTCTGGTCCTGTATGCCAAGTTTGGTCCAATTCTGAGACAGTTGAATCGTACGTCGTTTTGCGGGCCCCACGGTCCCACTCAACGGGCGATTTTGTGCACGGTCCGCCAAAATCCAACTTTGGACATACTGTTGGGTTCGTATCAGAAAACCGGATCTGTTGACATATAGTTTGACGACTTTAGAGACCGTTGACTCTGGCACGCTTTTCGACTCAAAATTACCGTTTTGCCCCTGTGTCCAGAATTGGACTTATGGACAGGCGATCCTAGCTATTTTGACTATTCTAAGAACATTGGTAATGTTTATTTCAGCTTTTGGGGACTCTTGTACGGGTTTTGACTATTGTGGCACATCGAGTAGTTCAGACTGTCGGTTTCACAAGCAGAGGACCACATGCGAGTACAGTTTATTGTCTGTATTTCGATATTGATTTTCACTATATTTCATTGATTGGCCATTGGTTATGTGATTATTTTCTATTATAAATTGTTGAGTCGGGAATGAGAAGTACCAAGGATGCGTGATCTGACCTTAGACAGTGTAGACAGTGTAGACAGTGATTTATTATTGCAAAGTAAACAGTGTAGACAGTTATTTATTATTGCAAAGTAGACAGTGTAGACCGTGATTTATTATTTCAAAGTATACCATGTTTTTTTTGTATTATTTATTGTAGACAGTGTAACTTTATACAATGTAGACAGTGTAACTTTAGACAGTGTAGACAGTGTAACTTTAGACAGTGTAGACAGTGTCGTGTAATTATTCCGAGACCGATCACATATCAAAGGTACTTCTAATAGTTAGAGAAAGTATTTTGTGTCTATTTATTGATATTGGTTTTCCGTATTTACTGTTTATTTTCAAAACTCATGATTGATGACTAACCTTTGTTTTGTAGTCATTTTCTTTATTGAAATTGCATTCAGTGAATTGTGCTCGTTCCATTCCTGACTGGAAACCAACATTTTCAGGTTAGCTGTGGATTCACTTAGCTTGGGGAGTGACGGAATATTGCAGACAAAAGCCTAGAGACTAGCTAGATAGTTGAGTTGTAGTCATGCATTTATTTGTACAAGTTTAGATTTTCCTACAAATATAAAACTTGTGAATATTGAAAGTTAAATTAATTATGTGAATGAGCATTATTTGTGATTTTGATCTTCATGGCTGTGACAGCGTTCTACCGCCGACACTGCGAGAGGCTGGCTTGGACACGTCTCGTATCCGTTTTTTAAAAAAAAAACGGGTGCGGGTCGTGACAAGTTTTTGTGGTGGCCCATGCAGGTCAGTTTTCGCAAAATATTGCGAACTCGTGATGGTACGTTAGTCGTACTATTGCGAGCCTGCGACCAAAAATGCTCATTCACAAACTAGGATTAAAATAATTTAAGATAATGATTAGGACAAGGAGTCCCTTGTTCAAATTGACCGTTGGGTAGTTAAGGTTATTAGATAGGCCATGCTACTTAAGAATTATTAAATTTAAATGGCTTGCTAGATCCCTATAGGTACACCATTACTCTTGATATGACATTATGATCCAATGTGGATCCACTATTCACTGGTAAGTTAGGCTCACCTATAATTAAGGCTTAATCTTGATAAACTGTTTAATTTTTTTTTTTGCCCTATTTAGATAAATCTTATATCATAAGTTAGAACAGTCTATTTAAATTCCTTTTTGTTGTAAGGAGTTAGTTTATAATTTTTGATTCCGTTATTCCTGTATGAATTCCGAGTTAGATTTGATTCAAAGTTTTCCCTCAACCATTTGAAATATATATGAGATAAAGATTAGGATGTTTTTACTTCACTTGTCTTCAGGTATTCCCTTTCGACCAGTCTTTTGCTTTAAGGATTGATACTTATAGGCAGATGTTACACATTCTATCATAGCCAATTAGTTCGAACTCTAGCAGCCCCTTGAAGCCCTTAAGAATATAGTCAGAGTAATTTAATGACTGCGATGACTAGACAGCAGCGCACTGTCTCCAATTGTTTGAGTATGGATAGTGTGGTTCACTGCAGCCAGCAGCGCACTGGCGAGGCACAACCCATAGAAATAAAACTATTTTGAGGATCATAGGTTATAGAATATTACTAAAAACTATGTCCTCGTTGACCTCTTTAATCTTAGATATCCTTATGTCAACATAAGGTAGAGCACCTGATAGCTTATCACACCTGAATCACGGAACCAAGGGTTTGTCACAGCCAGAGTATACAGGCGAGGCATAATTCTTGGTGAAATGACTTCAGACGTGATTACAAGTTTAGGATACTATAGAGAATAGAAAGATGCCCGGTGTGACCCTAAGATCCAAAACCAATATTAAGGTAAGTTCTGTAAGTTGAGTAGCATGTCTCCCACCCTAGCATCCCGTGGTCCTTGTGATCTATTAACAAGGTAATTGACCGACAATAATAGGTTTATCCAGACTATAGAAGTTAGAGTTCCATAACCCATTAGTCGACCAAGGCCTTATTGATAGGAAGATAGTAGGAAGACTGTATAGGCAAGAACACCAAGTAAGATTTTAATTTTCTCAAAACTCGAACTACTTGTCCTTTTTCAAAAATCTCGCATACTTGTATTTTGACCATCTTGACCAACGCTGCTATTACAGCCTAGGTTTTGCAAGCTTACTCTTTTATCGAGCTTGATTCGAGACATATGTTTATTAGGGACGCCCGCTAACATATTGTCTAATCAGAATCATTGTATTATGATCTGATCAACCATGATGCATTTGGTTCGCTCTTCATCTAATTACCCTACGTGAGTGAGATGTAGATGTCTCTAGGATCTTATCCGCGATTGCGTTGACAATTCCTCTTGAATTATGCATTCGCCTTTGAATCACGTAATTGTATTCAGTGACATCTCCCTTGAACCCTATTGTTGTGTCTTTCACTGATTTTGAAAGACGAAAGCTTATAATTGGTAGAGAGACACAGGTATCTCCATGGCTATGATGGTTGTATACACAAGGGTAACTACCATCGGCCAGCCAGGTGACTAGAACCTTGCCTTAAGTTACTCGTCCTCTCTGCGACCTTAAACCTACTATCATGATCTTCTGGTCATTGGAGTCCAAAAATGATTAGGATCTTGTCCCTTGACCAAATGCCAACCTAGGGACTACCTATTCTCCAGAGACCAAATATTGTGAGCCTCTAATCATGTGTTTGAAGTTTGGTTTAACTAGAACCCTTGTGACACTAGTCTAGCATGTTCGACACCAATAGAAATTTACGACCCAGTTGTTAGGAATCTTTTGTCTTAGAGTCGGTTACCCCGTCGATAACTCTTGTATACTATAAATGTGTATGTTCCCCTATTTTATCAATCATGTGTCGGTATACACACTCGTTTTATTTATTTGAGGAACGATCCTTGACTTGACCTATATCTACCGTATCTCGTTACGACTGCTTTATTCTTCATTAACAAGAATCGAGGCACAATATCCAGACTTTGAAATTCTTTTAACCTTATTTCTAAGGTGGGTAGACTGTAAACCTTTCAAAGTTTGGGATATACAGGATTACCGATTGATTAGAATAACTTTCATGCCTTTGGACTCCCACTTTCCATTTAGATCATTTTGTGTCCCCGGCCGTGTCATTAATATTCGGAGCACGTGACCAGCTGTTACCTTCCAACGAATTTTATATGCAAGATCTAGACGAGTCCACCTTCATCTAGGTATACTATGTCCCATTCAAACCCGTCCCCTTGCACTCTATTTTTGTGGTACGACTTTCAGGACAAAAAGGACTAGCTATAACCTTACCATAATACCGGTATGCTTTTCGACTTCCACTAGAGCCTCAACCTGGACTTAATTCCTTCGACCCAATATGTGGTGGTGATCTACTCGAAACCCACTATGCACATATCACTAGTGTGCCCCCAATTGAGGTCTCATGTGCTCCTTATACACAAAGTCACGGAAGGCACATTTTGAGCTTTAGGGAACTAGCTAACCAACCTGACTAGCAAATAGCTCAATCCTTTAGGTAGAAACCTATTCTAGGATACCCTAATCTAGTAGGAATAGTTTTATCAATGGGATCTTGTCTTGTCCATATAGATTGAAACACAATGTTCATCCAACCAACGACTGATGTCCAAATAGAGAACCCATTAAGACCACAATCTTGATTTCTCAAATTCCGTTCCATTATGGAACCTTGTTTGAATTAGAATTTTGAGAACGAGACTTCGGTATTGCACGGATTGCAGGCCACTCTAAGTAGCGAAGGGCTCTTCGACGTAGCAAGTGACTGAGCTAGAATAGCCCAATCTAGCAAATAAGGCAGTGGTTCATAAACACTCTATCTATCTGTATCCTTGGATACTTTCTACCGCTCTTGAAATTTTATATTTATTCTTGATTATTTTTATTTTTATGACGTTCATATTTCAGAGTGACGTATAGTCATATTTCCTTAAGCTACTTGTGTAAAATTGTTGTTGTTAATTTTTGGGTTACTTGATAGATACGAGAGGATTATAGATACCATATACCTAGGTATTTGTTGGTAGGTTGTTAGCAACCAGTTAGAAGATTTTGAGATTTTAGTTTGAGGATTAGTGTGACCAAAGGGGGTAAAAGTCCTGGAGGCTATATGGCTAGAAGAAGAATACAAACCATTTTTTGAGGAATTAAAATTTAAGGAGATTAAGGTTCAGGAAGACTGCTTATTGAATCTTAAGGAATAGTTATGGATTAGAATTTCGAGGACGAAATTATTTTTAAGGTGGGTAGATTTGTAGCTCCCCTTTCCAGAAACTTTGAAATACTTTATTATTATTTATTTTATAGGTTTACAAATGTTCTTAATATAATTTAGAAATTGAGGAATAGTTTCTAATTAAAATAGAGGTACAAATTTATATTTTATTATTAATGGTGCTTTCCCATATTGGAACAATTTTGACCCAAGGGTGTGTGGTAAAGATCACCCATCGGGGCAATTATTGTTATTTATTTATTGTTATTGAGTCGACTTGTGGTAAATCAAATATATATTATATATGCAGATATTAAAGTGCTATCCTATATATAGATAACAAGATTATTAGTATTTATGATATTTATGGAAAGTATTTTAGATTTGTGAGTTTATGGATATATATATGTATAATATATATATATGAGGGTATGTGCATGTGTATATGTATAATATATATATATATATATATATATATATATAGATATATGTGAAAAAAATATATATATATATAGATATATGTGAATTACGTAGAGGTAAATTCTAAATATATAAAGTATATGTGTATATATATAAATATATTAGTATATGTATACATATAGGAAATATAGGGATATATATTTTGTGTAAATATTTATATATGTGTGTATATACAGATAATTATAAAGGTAAATATTTGTGTGTAATAATAATATATATATATATATATATATATAATATATATTATATATATATAATATATATATGAGGATATATTATATGAGGATATTATAGTAATAGGTAAAATAAATAGAAAAGGAAAAAGAATAAGGAAAAGTAGCAGTAAGCTGAGCCCAGGCCCAGCTCGGGCTCGAGCTCGGACCCCAGCCCAAACCACTTGAATTTTCTTCACAAGCAGACCCAAGCAGACCCGAGCTCAACTTTGCCAAGGCATAGCGTATTTATACGCGCGAGTAGAACTTATAGAAGTAGGAAAGATTCACGAAACCCTAACGCCACCCACGCGCGTTCCTCCGCCGCGTGCGCGTACGCAGCCACAGCGCCGCGGTGGTGGCCAACCGCCGGCCAAACGCCGGGGGAAACCGCGCACAACAGCAGTGCGTAGGCAGCAGCAGTAACAGAGCATTCATAGCAGGTACCATATTCACAACCGATTTCCTACGCATCCCGTTCACCGATTTTGATTCCGAAAAATCCTACGTTAACCCAGTATAACCCTCTTCCCAATCCATGTATTAGTTTACGACGAGGAGTAATATATTGGTCGAGAAATCGAACCCAACATCGAGAAAAAACTGTTTATAAACAGAGGATGAACTGTTCACAGACCCTAATTTGGAAGGCAATTTCCCGCCAACCCGTAGATCGATTCAAGAATTAATTTGAACAGATTTATAGCCAACCTATAGGATATCAAGACCTTTCTTATAGATTTATTTTTCATCTAATATATGGAGAGATAATTGATTCCAAAATCCTAGAAAAACCCGTTTTCGAAAACTGAAAATTCAATAAAACTCATACACACGATGTGCGTCCCGCCAATCCGGGTGACGTGGTCATGAATCGAAAGTATCAAAAGCTGCATAATGGATTCGGGTTCGTATGGGATTTGGCAGAATTCAAATTGGTCGCGTGTGCGCGACGAATTTGATCCATATCCGTCGAAATTTACCGTATCGGCCTCTGTACAAGTTTCCCAATTACTTCATGCACGCTCGTCAGATCGAGATGAAACTTCTGCCAACAGGACCGTATCATTTTTCTGGTCCTGTATGCCAAGTTTGGTCCAATTCTGAGACAGTTGAATCGTACGTCGTTTTGCGGGCCCCACGGTCCCACTCAACGGGCGATTTTGTGCACGGCCCGCCGAAATCCAACTATGGACATACGGTTGGATTCATATCGGAAAACTGGATCTGATGACATATAGTTTGACGACTTTAGAGACCGTTGACTCTGGCATGCTTTTCGGTGCAAAGCGGGTCCAACGGCGGACACCATTTTGACCCGAAATTACCGTTTTGCCCCTGTGTCCAGAATTGGACTTAAGGACAGGTGATCCTAGCTATTTTGACTATTCTAAGAATATTGGTAATGTTTATTTCAGCTTTCGGGGACTGTTGTACGGGTTTTGACTATTGTGGCACATCGAGTAGTTCAGACTATCGGTTTCACCAGCAGAGGACCACAGGCGAGTACAGTTTATTGTCTGCATTTCGATATTAATTTTCACTATATTTCATTGATTGGCCATTGGTTATGTGATTATTTTCTATTATAAATTATTGAGTCGAGAATGAGAAGTACCAAGGATGTGTGATCT
Source organism: Iris pallida (assembly GCA_029216955.1). Taxonomy (NCBI): domain Eukaryota; kingdom Viridiplantae; phylum Streptophyta; class Magnoliopsida; order Asparagales; family Iridaceae; genus Iris; species Iris pallida. Next base: position 58,313 of record JANAVB010031382.1, read on the forward strand.
GACCTTAGACAGTGTAGACAGTGTAGACAGTGATTTATTATTGCAAAGTAGACAGTGTAGACAGTAATTTATTATTGCAAAGTAGACAGTGTAGACAGTGATTAATTATTTCAAAGTATATCATATTTCTTTTTGTGTTATTTGCTGTAGACAGTGTAACTTTATACAATGTAGACAGTGTAACTTTAGACAGTGTAGAGAGTGTAACTTTAGACAGTGTAGATAGTGTAACTTTAGACAGTGTAGACAGTGTCGTGTAATTGTCCCGAGATCGTTCATATATCAAAGGTACTTCTAACAGTTGAGGAAAGTATTTTGTGTCTATTTATTGATATTGGTTTTTCGTATTTACTGTTTATTTTCAAAACTCATGATTGATGTCTAACCTTTATTTTATAGTCATTTTCTTTATTGAAATTGCATTCAGTAAATTTTTCTTGTTCTATTCCTGACTGGAAACCAACATTTTCAGGTTAGCCGTGGATTCACTTAGCTTAGGGAGTGACGGGAATATTGCAGACAAAAGCCTAGAGACTAGCTAGATAGTTGAGTTGTAGTCATTCATTTATTTGTACAAGTTTAGATTTTCCTACAAATGTAAAACTTGTGAATATTGTAAGTTAAATTTATTATATGAATGAGCATTATTTGTGATTTTGATCTTCATGGCCGTGACAACGTTCTACCGCCGACACTGCGACGTAGGCTGGCTTGGACACGTCTCGTATCCGTTTTTAAAAAAAACGGGTGCAGATCGTGACAGTTTCCCTCGTGGAGGACTAATCTAGTCTCAAGTACTTCTTGTTCGATGTTAATCCACTATGGCACATGCTGCAACTGAGTGCTTGCAACTCATATAATACCGTGCTTGGGGACAAGTGCACGACCAACTTCAACAACACCGTACTTGGCGATGAGTGCATGACCGACTACATAAGGTAATTAAAAACTAGAACGTTTTCTGAGATAGCCTCTGATATAACTCTTCAAAACCAAACTCTAGATTGAACTGAAATGATACGAGCTAGGCTAAGAGTAGTATAGGCTAGATTTGAAAGTATAGCTAGTAGAAAACACTTAAAGGAATAGAGAAGAGAATGAGATTGGATGATTTGGAAATGTAAAAGTTCTTCTCTATTTATAGTATTTTTATGAACCTAATTTGGGCAGAGTTCGGGTGTAAAAATCTCGCATTCGAACGTTGGACACAAATATTCAGAAAATTAAAAAATAGATTGAAACTACCCTGACCAAACTCGGGCCGAACTCGGGCCGAGTTCTGGCCAAGTTCTGCCAGAGTTCTAACAGAGTTGTTTTGGGCCAATTGTTGGGTTTTTAGGCTATTTTTGATCGTGAACTTTTGGATAGAAATTTGTGGATAGGATAGGCTGTATTTTTGTGGACTGAAAATATCTAAGCCAGTACTATTCTTGATCAATCTTACATATTTTTTCTAGACTCAAATAAAGATAAAATACATAATATATTTGTTAAAGTCTTGATCTTGATTCCATCACTTTTGGTTCTTGATGACGATGTGATGTTTTTAGCTTGTAGCAGTAGGTGCAGAAATTCTGACTTGAAACCTGTAGATGTATATAAATTTTACATATCGACCAAAGTTGACATTAATTATCAAAATCATGTATGATCATGACTAGTGGGCCAACAATCTCCCACATTTTGATAATTGACAAACTTTGGGTCTATACCAAAATATAACCAATATAATATTGAACTTTTAAAATATACCTGACTTGTCTAGAATCTTGAAATTTTTTATTTTGGTATGCTCATCTCCCCCTTTGTCATATAATCAAAATATGGCTCCCCTGTAATTTATGAGCCAACTAGCAACAAAGAAATAAAAGAGTGATAACAAATATTTATATGAAATGACAAGTCAACATTACAGCTCAAGCAGTATAAAAACTAGAACATCAGTAGTAGCAGTAGTATATGAAAAGAGATAAAAGCTCGTATAAATAAACTGTCACTACAACTGAAGAAAAAGTACAAAATGCATAAATAAAATAAAATGTGCTGTTATAGATCATCATCATCAGATAGATCCACAAAATACTAAGTCCAAAACATCTAATCAACTATCCGCACCACAAGTGACATCAGCAGGCGGGGCATCAACAGGCGGCTGGGTCTCATCAAAATAGGCAGTCATCGACGAAATAAACAAATGTCGAACGTCACAAGTCTCGGTCCGTCAAAGGCAGGGTGTATTTATAATAGATTTTATTTTAATTCTTTAAAAGATATTTTCGATGACAGAGAGATTTTTCAAATTATTTAAAAATAAATAAATTTTGTATTTATACAAATATATTCTGGAATCTTTTGAGTCATTATTTTACAGTTTGATAATTATAATAATATACTTGTAGAATTATTCAGTTTGTTATTATTAAATATTATTGTTTATTCTGTTTTACTTGTGGGAGGAAACAACAACTTTGTTATTTGGACTATACTGGGAGTATTGGGATTAGGTTAGTTATATTAGGTTTTGATTTAGTTTATTTTGATCCATTGTTAATCTCAGTATATATGTATATATTTTTCTACTGTTAGTGTTATTAGTAAATTATTATCATTAATATTATTGTTATTATTAAAGTTGTTATTTTTAGTACCACTATAGGTTTTAGAATTATTATTGATATTTATTATATACATGCATATATTTCCAAAATTATTGGTAACAAAATATTCCATTTAAATATATTTCTATATTATTTTACGGCATTTTAAATATATTTTTGACCAAAAAGGCGTATTTGACAAAATTAGATTTTGCCCTAAATGCTTTTCTAGATTCTATGTATTTTTTTAAAAGTATTTTGCTAGTAAAATTATAGTTTCTAATATTATAAGTAAATGGGTTTCAAATATTTATTATGCCCTAATGGTGTTTTCTAAATAGTTTATATATATATATATATATATATATATATATATATATATATATATATATATATGTAATATATATATATATATATATATATATATATATATATATATTATATATATATAATATATATATATATATATATATATATATATATATATATATATATATAGGCCATGGAAAAAAAGGCTATGGAATAACTCTGTCAAAATCATCTTTCTCGCTTAGACTAAGTTGTCCCCAATCACAACTAATCGAATGTTCATGTTTTCTTGCCAATGCAAACTTCTTCATATCGCACTTGGCTAATCAGACTATTCTGGACCCAATGAGATTATCGGTTTCAGCAGCAAAGGAGCTCAGACAAGTACATATACTGTTTGCTTTTGATTCCTGATAGTTTTTTCATTACATGTTATACATATGCATCTCCTATTTTATATATATATATATATATATATATATATATATATAGGCCATGGAAAAAAAGGCTATGGAATAACTCTGTCAAAATCATCTTTCTCGCTTAGACTAAGTTGTCCCCAATCACAACTAATCGAATGTTCATGTTTTCTTGCCAATGCGAACTTCTTCATATCGTACTTGGCTAATCAGACTATTCTGGACCCAATGAGATTATCGGTTTCAGCAGCAAAGGAGCTCAGACAAGTACATATACTGTTTGCTTTTGATTCCTGATAGTTTTTTCATTACATGTTATACATATGCATCTCCTATTTTGCTGACACGCTTGCTACACGAGGTTAGTATTATGGATTCCATATACATATCATGTCTTATGATTACTAAGTTCATGACTATTGAGTTTACATAATTACCATGTTCGTGATTTGTTTGAATCTATGAGTACTAGTTGGGTGGAGAAATATCTCAGTAGACGTGTGAACTACCCTTTTCATAGCATGTTCTTTCGTGAAGAATAACAGCCACACACGACACGTGCGGTTGGCAAGATTTATCCATTTGCCGTTCCCATGTCGAATACGATATTTCAACACACTTAGGTGTCGATTTACTTGATTCATCTTATTTTCTTCACCACCTACCATGTCGTCATATTTACATGTTTTCCTTCTAGTTTCTATATCTTGTTTTAGAGTTTATCTGTTCCTTTTTCCTCCTATACCATGATGTCAGTTACTTGCTGGTTTATATCCCATATGCTATTTCATGTTTTTGTAATTCCTATCATGTTTTGAATAGCTTTTCATATGTGTACTTGTTCCATTCCTGACTGGAAACCAATTTTCTAGATTAGTCGTGACTACTCTTGTATTGGATCCTTGGGGAGATACGGGTATATTTGAAGGCCAAAACCCTAGAAGACTAGTTAGGTAGAAGTGTTGTTAGTCGTATTCAATATTTGTGGGATATTGTATTTTCTTTAAATGTAATCTTTTTCGAATATTGTAATTTGGTTAGTTTTATGAATGAGCAAATAAAAAGATATTATTTTATGAGAACTTGTTTATTGCGGGCTAGACAACGTTCTACCGTTGACACTGCAGTGTAGGCTGAACTTGCGCACACACTCGCATTCCGAAAAGCGGGTATGGATCGTGACACCATGAGAAGCATCAGCAGGCAAGGCATCAGTAAACGGCTGGGTCGGATCAAAATAGGCAGTCATCGGGTCAAAATAGACAAATGTCGGATCATCATCAAGTCTCGGTCCGTCAAAGGTAGGGTGACGGATGATAGTCGTCGGTGTAGTAGGATGATGAGCCATCGTCCACTGAATGTTTGTCATGGCATTTCTCGAGACCTAAAGTTGAGAAATATGGCGAAACTCAATATCACTATAACGAGTCAGGTCAGCTTGACGCTACTGTCCCTGAAGAGTGACAAAAGTATCAAACCGCTGATACAACTCGTCAATAGTGTAACCCGAGGCTGCAGGGGCTGGATCAGTTGAAGCGTCTGCTGGGGCTGCAACTGGAGCTGGATGAGGTGGAGGTGGAGAATCACCAAGAGGATGTGGGAATCTCCTAGACCTAAGAAGTTCTGAAGGCATTTCGGATATAGGATAGGAATCCAAAGGAATAACAAATTTCTGGAAGATTACCATTAGATGCATAGGGTATAGGAGGTTACGGCCTGCCCTCCGACAGTTGATCATAAGTACCAACATGGTCTTGGGAAAGGAAAAGGAAATCCCAAAGTGAATGTGTTACATCGCAGATAACTCCAGATACGTGATGTCGTCAGTAGATCCCATCTTTGGCAGAGGAGATACAATAATGATACGATGCAATGCTTACGAATAACCGTCTCCAAGGAACCGAATCAGGATGACACAACGCGACTTTGAAGGATTCAAGAGTCATACCATTAGAAAATTGAACTTTTTTAATATCGACAAGAGCGTCACCATTGTTTGGCATTTGAAAATATTCGCTCAAGTCAGTAGAATTGAATTCAAATTCCTTCATGATAGCTGATGAATGGATGTAGTCGTCGAATTCTTATAATTTGCAATAAAACATACGAACTGTATTTTCGTAAATTGGATTTGAAACTTCTAAAAAATCACGAAGACCAAAATTTTTGAAAGTGTTCAAGTATTCCCAAAAAATGGTAAAATTAATTGCTTTACCCGGACAAATTTCTTGAAAACAGAAATGATCAAACCAATTAGTAGATCTCTCTAGTGAAACAAAAAGTGTCAGATCATATTCCTCATTGTCATCAGGATGAAAGGGACTGAAGAGATTAACATGTTCATATTCAGAAGTAGAAGATGAGGCAGCATCAATACTCTTTTTTCTTTTAAACACCCTAGGTGCATTACGAAATTGAGAGAGAAAAAAGATTATACCTCAAGAACGATCAAGAATGGAAGAGAATGCCTTCAAAATGTATTATATTCGAAGAATTTTGGGATGGAAAGCTTTGGAAGGAGTATTCTAGGAACTAGGGTTTTGAAAATTAGGGTTTTGGGGGCTTTAGTCGACTATTTTGGGGAAGAAGATGATGGAGAGGGGCTGCTGTATTGATTCGCAGACTATATAAAAAGTTCCCATAGAGTTTGACCCGAACACGGTCCGAGTTCGATCTGAATTCGGCCACTTGAATTTTGGTTTATATATTGAGTAATTAATGATAAAAATTACCTAGACACTTGTAATCATTGATTAATTAATATCCATTACCTTAGGTTAGTTGTAGGGGCCGGATCCCAGCTAGTGGTAGTCCGAAGACACTTGGCACCGTGTCGCTTAGGGTTTTACACCTTGTTGATAGAAGGATCCTTTCGGCTTGTACCCAAAATAACCTTGATTAATAAATTATTGAATTTTTAAGTTTTTAAGCATTTTTATTTATATAACACATTATGAATCCGAAAATTCAAAAATGCCTAACTCGTGATGCAAATAGTTAAAAAGGTCGCCTAGTAGTTTTGTGAATATATCTGCCAGTTGATGATCTGTGTTAATAAAGTCTAGACAAATATCTTCATTTTGTTGGTGATCACGTAAAAAGTGGTAACATATTTCTATGTGCTTAGTGCTTGAGTGACATATCAGGTTCTTAGTAAGATTAATAGTGCTGGTGTTATCATAGTATGTGGGAATTTTATTGTAGTACAGATTATAGTCTTCTAAAGTTTGCTTCATCCATAAAATTTGTTCACAACAATGTCCTACGGTGATATACTCAGCCTCAGTTGTTGATAATGCTACAAAATTTTGTTTCATGCTAAACCAAGAGACTAAAGCCTTACCTAGAAAATGACACATACCGCTGGTACTTTTATGGTCTACTTTGTATCCAGCAAAATCAGCATCCGAGTAACCGATTAGGTCAAACAATATAGTTTTGGGATACCATAAGCTGACAGTAGAAGTTCCTTTAAGGTATCGAAAGATAGGCTTAACGGTGCATAAGTATGATTCCTTAGGGTTAGCTTGATATTGTGCACAGATGCAAATACTAAAATAATATCAGGACGACTAGCAGTTAAATATAATAAACTACTAATCATATCTTGATACATACGATGGTCGACTGGTTTGCCACTTTCATCCAGGTCAAGTCGAGTTTATGTATCTATTGGCGTGCCGATAGGCTTTACGTTGTCAAAGTCAAACTTCTTTAGTAAGTCCATCGTGTACTTAGCTTAATTGATAAAGGTTTTCTGTGAGTGTTGTTTGATCTGAAGTCCTAGGAAGTAGTTGAGTTCTTCCATCATACTCATCTCAAACTCACTCTGTATACACTTAGCAAAATCTTGACAGTAGTTGAACCGGATATTATGTCATCAACATAAATTTGCACAAACAAATACGGTCATCTAAAGTTTTGATAAACAAAGTTGTATCAATCCTTCCTTTTGAAAAACCATTTTCAAGTAGGAAAGTACTTAGGCGTTCATACCAAGCACGAGGTGCTTGTTTGATTCCATAAAGTGCATTTCTTAACTTGAATACGTGATCAGGTTTTTAAAAATTCTCAAAACCAGCGGGTTGCTTTACAAAAACCTCTTCTTCTATAAAACCACTTAAAATGCACTCTTAACATATTTTTGAAAAAGTTTAAAATTATGAAAACATGCAAATGCACAAAACATGCAAATAGATTATAGTCTAGCTACAGAAGTATAAGTCTCATCATAATCAATCCCTTCTTCTTCATTATAATCTTGTGCTACTAGACGTACTTTGTTGTGTAGAACATGCCTATCCTCACTTAGTTTATTTTAGAACATCTTTTTGGTACCAATTATTGATAGACCAATAGGTTCAGAAAAAGTTCCCAAACTTCGTTTCTCTCAAGTTGATTAAGTTTCTCTTGCATAACATCAATCCAAAACTCATCAAAAAAAGCATCTGCTACTAATTTAGGTTATACTTGAGAAATGAAAGCTAAATTAGCTACTATGACTCTAGTAGAAGAACGTGTACCTATTCCTTTGGATACATCACCTATAACAGGTGTCTCTGATGGTCTGGCATAAATTTCATCTTCTTAGGCAGACTTGGATTTGTTTTATACATCTTTGTCATCACTGTCACTAGACTTTTGACAGTTGAGCTCATTAAAAGAAACATTAATAGATTCTTCAACAATCATACATCTTTTATTGAAAATCCTATATCCCTTACACTTGGCAGCATACCCGAGAAATATCCCTTCGTCTGCCTTCAAGTCGAACTTACCAAGTTATCCTTGGTGTTTTGGATAAAGCAGCGACATCCAAAAACTTTAAAAGAAAAATTATTTTGAATCTTTCTAAACCATAATTTACTGGGTGTTTTCTTCGATATAGGTCGAATTAACACCCTATTTAAAATATGACATGCTGTACTTACAGCTTCTGTGAAAAATATTTCAGAAGATTGTGCTGGTTAAGCATGATCTAGCCATATCGCTCAGAGTTCTATTTTTTTGCTCCACGATACAATTTTGTTGAGGAGTTCTAGGACAAGAAAATTCATGGTAATATCCATTATAATCATAAAACTTTTTGAAATAAGTATTTTTGAATTTGCCGCCATGATCACTTCGGATTTGAGTAATCATGAAGCTTTATTTATTTTATACCTTTTTACAAAATACTGGAAATTCAAAATGGTATCACTTTTATTAGATAAAAAGTAAACCCATGTAAATCGAAAGAAATCAGCAACTATAACAAAATTGTAGAGCTTACCGCCAAGACTAGCGACTCTACTAGGACCAAACAAATCCATATAAATCAATTACAAGGGTCTAGATGTGCTTACAACATTGATGGATTTAAAAGATGACCTAGTTGATCTGTTCTTTTCACAATCTGAACATACCATATCTCTCTTGAAGAAAACTTTTGGGAGTCCTTTTACCAGCTTCTTAGTCGATAGCCTTATGATAGTGTCCATGTTAGCATGTCCTAGCCTCATGTGTCATAGCCAGCTTTCATCATGATTGGCTACTAGGCACTTACCTTTACTTTTAGTACATTATAAAAAAACATATATATTGTCTTCCCAGATCCCTTCATATATGGGATTACTATTAGACATTTTATATATAGAGCTTTTGTCTTTCACAAAATTGATACCATAATCGTTATCTGCCAAATGACTAAAGCTCAACAGGTTATGTTTCAATTATGTGAATAGACAAACGTCTTTTATTTCTCGGTAGGGAGATATACCAACACTACCATTTCCTATAATGTTACCTCAAAAATTAGTACCATAGGAAACATACCCTTCTCTCTTCATCGATAGCGTAGCGAATAAGAATGCATCACCTGTCATGTGCCGCGAACATCCGCTATCGAGGATAAATTTGCTTTTAGCATGAGAAGGTTGAAGGTCCACCTAACTAGATGTAACCTTTGGTACCCATTTCTTCAAGGGTCCAGCTTGATTAGTTTTGGGAATTCAAGTAAGCACATTCGTGTCAACTAACTTTCTAGCTCTACAATACTGTGATATGTGCTCGTGTTCACCACAGTATGTGCATGTGATTTTTGAAATAATGTTCTTTGTTTCTGTGTTGACATGTTTCTTTTGTGTCTTTCTTGAAAACCTGTATGTGAAAGCATAGTTATGAAACATGTTGCTTATGTGCTTTCTTGTGTTTTAGTCCTTTATGGTACATACATAGAATTAGGACTAACCTTAGGTTGTGTAATAAGGGTGACTGTTTGCCTAATTTGATCGTTAACTTTTAGATATTGCACAAGACTCTTTGATTTTAGCAGTCATATTCGTGAGTATATGTGCATTGACTAGGTGTCTCTTCTTCTCTATGTCATATAGTTCTTGCACTTTGATATAGTCTTGTTCTATAGTGAGAATAGCCTCATGATAGTCCAGTGTAATTTTGGCCATCTTATTCGTGTTACCTATAGTAGATGTCTCTTTGATATCTTCAAGAACATTAGACGGTCTAGCTACTTTGGTTGTGTATACCTTAATCTCCTTGCGAGACTACTTATACATGTTCAACACATTTATGTGCTCTTCAAGTAATTTGTTGAAGGTATTTTCTAACTAGTCAAAGGTAAAATCATCGCAAAGAGGGTTTTCTGATACCTTTTTATATGCGATCAGGCAGACATTCACACTGCTGTTTGGTCTGTCCTCCTCTTTTGGTTCACTGGCCTCACTTTCATGCTAGATGCTGGTATTTGGGTACATTCAACCAGTTATTGCTTTTCTGTTCGATCTTGATCGGTCATATGGACTGCTTTTCTTCGCTAGTGGACATTCTTTCTTCATGTGTCTTGACCTCTTGCAACCAACGAAGATAGTATCTGCTTCGTTGTTTTCATGGATATTCTTCTCCTTTCGGCTTGATCACTCAAACTTTAAGAATTTCTTAAAGTTCTTGACCAGTAGGGCCTGTTCGTCACCATCAGAATCTTCTTTATCAGTATCATTACATAAGAATCTTCTGACTTAGGCTTTGAAGGCGATAGATTTTTCTTTGGGAGTTGCCTCTGCAAAGTGTTGTAAATATAAATCATGGGTCATGAGCTTGCCCATAAGTGTCTCCAATGTCATCATGGTGTGGTTGTTTCCTTCTTTGATCGTGGTGGCATTCGGGTTCCAGTTCTTGGTTAGTGCCCGCGGTACCTTTCTTATCTTCTCGTGGTTGTTGTAATCCTTTCCAAGAGATTGTAGATATTAGTAATATCTAGGAAACGAGCGAACATCTGTGTAATTGATTCATCAGGTTTTATCTTAAATGCCTCGTATTCTTGTGTCAATCTACTGATTTTGGTTTCCTTCACTTGGAAAGCTCCTTCATGAGTTACCTCAAGAAGTTTTCAAATCTCATTAGATGTGGCACAAGTAGATACGCAATTGAACTCGATTTTGTCAATTCTACATAATAGTGCATTGATGACTCGTGCATCTAGACTGTCTGTGTCTTTTTATGCTTAGTATATTTATTATGGGGCTTGTATACTAGAACACTATCAATCACTGTTCTAGGCAGTTTCTTGTTACCGTATAAAACTATCGACCAAAGATCAAAGTCCAGTGACTTAAGAAAGAAACTCATTCGCACTTTTCAGTATGTATAGTTCGTTCTATCAAATAGTGGGGGTCTATTATGGATTGCAGTTCACCATTGAATATATATTTGACATCTGCCATATATACTCTCCAGGTGGTTATGTATATATAACCTGCTCTGATAACAATTGTAGGACCGTTGAGTACCTCTAGAGAAGGTGAATATAGTGTGTGTGTGCAGCATAATAAATCACAAATTAAAAATTATGTAATATGACAAGTAAGAGCAGATCTATAATAGTATACGAGATGCAATAAAAGTAAAGAGTTAAGAAGATTCAAATGACACAACAATATATATTGGTTTCCCCTATGGAGGACTAATCCAGTCTCGAGTACTCCTGTTCGATGTTAATCTACTATGGCACAAGCTTTAACTGAGTGCTTGCAACTCTTACAACACAGTGCTTGGTGACGAGTGCACGACCGACTCCAGGAGGCGAATGAAAATTGGAACATTTTCTGAGATAGCCTTCGATACAACTCTTTAAAACCAAACTCTATATTAAACTGGACTGATACTGGCTTGGCTAAGAGTAGTATAGGCTATATTTGAAAGTGTAGCTCGTAAAAAATACTTAAAGGAATAGAGAAGAGAATAATATTGGATGATTTGAAATATGAAAGTTCTTCTCTATTTATAGTGTTTTTATGAACCAAATTCGGACAAAGTTCGGATGCTGTCACGCCGAGAACCAGAAAACTGGAGAGAGGGAGACAGACACAGCCATCTACATACATTAGAGTGCAACACACATTGTAATACGGTCACGGCTGTCTAGATGCATGAGGGTTTGTCTACAATCTATCAGTCACTTATGGTCAAGAACAAGCCTAGTGTCTCAATCTCAAGCAAGCAAATATTTGTTACACGATGTTATATCATCAGACATACAAAGTAAGATATCCCAAACATTACATAATGAGATGATCATAAAGCTAGTCATACAAAATGCGAAGACTAGCAAGATTTAAGTCATACATAATCAACCCTAGAATTTGCTAATCATGTAACAGCCCTTAGACAGACAAAAATTAAAGTTTCAATACGAGCTAACACTTGCTCGACGGCTAAATGCCTCAAAAGAATAATTTACAATAGAGTGGGAGAGCAAAATAAGAAACCCACTCATTACCATGGTTACTTCTAGTGTTCACCATCTGGCTATAAAGCAGTTAGATCCTCGGGTGCTACTCCGAATCTGGCCACACAAAACCTGTTGGGTCAGAACCCATAAAGGGCAAGTACCACAAGGGAGGCTCCACTTAGGAACTAAAACCAGCATAAAATGAATAGAAGAACTGATAAATGAACATAATTAAATGGCATAAGACGTGCTTCAAAGAACGTACTAGCTTACATTAAGAAAATAAGACGTGGAATATAATTCATATATTAATCATGAGACAATCATTCAGGCATGGCCAATCAAGTCCTACGCTTTCTATCATTAGCTAACTAGGGTTATCACAGGCCTAGTTACTAACAAGATACAGTTGAGATGCTCCCGCAGACACAAGCCAGTTCGACATCGCTTTCGAGCTTGAGAATAGGCTGCTATGGAGGTTGCGAACGAGAATAGGAAGAGGAACTCCTGGACGAGAATCCCTTGATCGTACTTTATTTTTTTATCTGGGTTGTGACGGTGGAGGGTTGTTTCTTTACTCCGTTGACGATCTGACTGAGAGAGAAAATTGTCAGGCTCAACTTCACTGGCTGAGGGGAACAGCAAGGACTCTTTCTGGGATGCTCGAGATTTCTTGAGGTACTCAGGAATCAGGGGGAATCAACCTTTTTAAATGAAGGAGGGCTCCTCCTATTTATAGTTGATGGGGGGAGTAGCTCACGCGCCCAGGAAATTGTAGGCGCAAGCTTCGGCTTGCCATGTTGTGCCCCTAAACAGGGGTTTGTTATAGCCAGGCGCACACTTCATTGGTAAGGAAACCATGGCGGATTGCCACGTAGTAGATATGTTGTTGGAGAGAATCTCGAAAGCACTTTAAACTTATTTTTTAGCATGACTAGGCTTTTGACACGTGGCCCACGCCGAGAACATACATGCGCCTAGGAATCACTGTCCTAGGTGGTGCGTGATATGTAGGCACGAGGGTAGAAGCACACACACCCAAGGGCGACATACGCCTATTTGCATTTCTTCCAAGGGAATAAACTTTGGTCTCTGTATTTATTTGCACGAGACTCGAAGCGTCGAATCGGGGACTCAAGAGACCCACGTTCGTTAAATGCAGCTTCGGGATAAGTGATTTAATAATCATTTATGTGGATATATAGGGTACGCATATATAGGTGGGCAGAGAGGCACACCTTACTGAGGCGTAAGTAGAATGGGTTCGATGGATCAAGCGCGCCTGATATGTCGAGGCGCGATGAGAGAAGACGCATCCTTAAAGTGGTACGACTGGCTTAGAGCATAGGATAGGTGTGCATAACTCCTTGCCATGCTTGATGCTAGAATCATTCTTCGATCATGTTGGGGCATGTGACCCATGCTCCTGAAAGTAATAATGGCTTCTCGACTTCTGTGCTGAGGCCGTCTTTTCTAGCACGGGAAATGAAACGTTCCACTCGAGGCGTGGGTAAGAGATTCATCAATAGATCCAAAAATAAACAGTGTAGTAACAAAGAGATTCATCTACATATATTTGAATCAAATGAAGATTGCTATTCAAAGATTTTATAAACAGTGTAGTGTCAACCTTTCCCTTTGAAAAACCGTTGTCAAGTAGAAAATAACTTAGACGATCGTACCAAGCACGAAGGGCTTGTTTCAAACTGTATAAGGCTTTTTTCAACTTGAAAACATAATCAAAATTTTTGAAATTAGTAAAACCGGGAGGTTAAGCTACATAAACTTCTTCTTTTATAAAAGCATTTAAAAATGTGCTTTTAACATCCATTTGAAATAATTTGAAATTATGAAAACATTCAAATGCACATAACATATGAATGGATTCTAATCTCGCAACTGGGGCATAAGTCTCATCGTAGTCGATACTTCTTCTTGATTGTATCCTTGAGCTACGAGTCGAGCCTTATTACGAGTCACTAAACCATTCTCATTCAATTTGTTTTGGAATACCCAACGAGTGTCAATGACCGGATGATCAATGGACTTGGAAACAAGTTCCCAAACTTGATTCCGTTCGAATTGGTTTAATTCCTCTTGTATAGCATCTAACCAAAAATTATTACTACATGCTTCTTCAATATTTTTGGGTTCAAGCTGTGAGATAAAAGCAACACAGGAAGCTATATCTTTATTAGAGGAACGAGTACTTACACCCTTGGTAATCTCACCTATTACCAAGTCCTTTGGATGATCTACCAAAAATCTCATCTCTTTTCGTATATCCTCAGGATTGTTGGTTCTGGCTTCTGGTTCTGTATGTGATTTGTTTGAAGACTCAGTTGGTGCTTGGTGTGAAGGTTCTGTATCTTTGTTTGAAGGTTTTGCAGTAGCTGTACTTGGTGTACTTACGTCTTCATCATCGTCATCGACTAAATGTTGATTTAGTTCATCAAACTTGACATTAATAGATTTTTCGATGATCATGGTTCTTTTATTGAAGACTCTGTACCCTTTGCACTTAATTTGCTGCATAACCTAAAAAGATACCTTTATCGGCCTTTTTATCAAATTTACTCAAGTTGTCTTTAGTATTAAGAATAAAGCATTTACAACCAAATATCTTAAAATATAAAACTGTGGGTGTTCTATCAAACCATAACTCATAGGGAGTTTTCTTCGATATAGGTCGAATCAGAATCCTATTGAGAACATAGCACGTTGTATTAATAGCTTCAGCCCAAAAGTATCTAGGTAGCCTAAATTGGTTCAACATTACTCTAGCCATTTCAGATAGAGTCATATTCTTACGTTCCATAACTCTATTTTGTTGTAGAGTCTTAGGACAGGAAAACTGATGCAAATAACTTTGTGTGTCATAGAATTGCTTGAACTTTACATTCTCAAATTCGCCGCCATGATCACTACGAATGCAAGTAATCGTGAAACTTTTTCATTTTGTACTTTCTCGCAAAAGGTCACAAATTCTGACAAAGCATCGTTCTTGCGTGCAAGAAAATATACCCACGTGTATCTGGAGAAATCATCTACAATGAGAAATCCATATAACTTACCACCTAGACTAGCAATTCTACTAGGTCCAAATAAATCCATATACAATAATTATATAGGTCTAGTGGTACTTACAGCATTCTTGGACTTAAAGACGGATCGGGTAGCTTTGTTCTTTTCACATTCGCTACATACCGTATCCTTCTTGAAAGATATGTCCTGTAAGCCGCGTACTAACTTATTTGTGGATAGTCTTGAAATTATGTCCATGTTTGCATGACCGAGTCTGATATGCCATAGTTGACTCTCAATGCTCTTGGCTATCAAGCATCTACCTGCTTTCTTAGCATCTTCTAATAGATAGAAAATATATATATTGTCTTCCCTGATACCTTTAAAAATAGTACTATAGTTGAGCTATCAACTATAGTACATTTGTCTTTGACGAAGTTAATATCATAACCGTGATCAGCTAAATAGCTTATGTTGAGCAGATCAAGTTTTAACTCGATAACTAGACAGACATCTTTAATCACAGGGTAGGAAGCCTTACCAATATCACCGATACCGATTATGTACCCTCTCAAATTATTACCGAATGAGACGTATCCTTCTTTATTCTTCTTCGACAGTGTTGTGAATAATGATGCATCACCGGTCATGTGCCGTGAGCAACCGCTGTCGAGGATCCATTTGCTTCTAGCATGTGAAGGGCGTTCCATCTACAAAACAATTTGCAGATAAAACTCTTGGTACCCATTTCTTGTAGGGTCCTGACATGTTAGTCTTCGGTATCCATGCATAAACATTTAAATCTACTAACTCTCTGATTCTACATGCAGAAGATAAATGACCAATAAGGCCACAATAATGACATTTTACATGTTGAGTGTTGAAAGTTGTGTGAGGTGCATGATTGGTTGGTTTCGGTTTTCTAGTATAGAAAAATGCAAGCCTATTAGTCTTCTTAGGCAGTGGTTTGGTATTGTTTGGTGTGACAGTATTTGGTTTGGGTGTTTTCGATGATTCGGTAATTGACACGTGTTAGAATTGGAAGCAGCAACTTCAGGCCGTTTTCCTAAACTAATTTCCAACTTTTTGGAGGTGTCATATAATCTAGTATAGTCAAATGTAAGTATTTCCATTCTGACTTGTGCACACTAGAGACTCTTTCTCTCCTTAGATAGGTCTTCCTTTAGCTGGATGATAGTTTGGTCTTTTTTTTCGGATAACTTGGTAGTCTCGTGTAACAACAACTTAATAGAAGAAAGCTCACCATACTTAATAGAAGAAACATTATTTCTAACATCAGCTAGTTGGTCGGTAAGTCTTCATATCTCACCTTTGTACTCTTTAAGTGCCTTCTTAGAGGTTTCATATTTACTATACAGTTTTCGGTAGTCATTTAACAGGTCACTGAAAGCCTCTCCTAGTTGCTCAAAGGTAAAATCATCATATGGATCAAACAGAGGATTAGTGGTTACCTGATCACAGGCCATCAAGCATACATTTGCAGCATCATCCGATTGTTCGTCTTCTAATTTGCTGGCTTCACTCTCATGCCATATACTTGTATTGGCGTAATTCCTTGATGTAGATCTCTTTAGGTAGCCTTTGTCATATTTGCTGCTTTTTTTGGTTGATAATGATGCTGTTGGACAACCTTTTCTCATATGTCCTTTCTTCTTACATCCGTAGCAAATAGAATCTTCCTCATTGTTGCTGTTGTTGCTGTTGCTGTCTTTTGTTCTTCTGTTGAATCTCATGAACTTTTTGAATTTTCTTACCAGAAGAGCTTGATCTTCAGAATCAGAGTCACTATCGTCAGAATCACCTTCGACAGTTCTTTCTTGTTGATCTTTGAAAGCGATCGACTTCTCTGACTTCTCCTTTGGTGTAGCATCTTTAAAGACTTGAAGTTCCAACTCGTGAGTGAGTAGCTTACCCATGAGTGTTTCCAAAGACATTATTGAGAGGTCGTTTCCTTCAATGATTGTTGTTGCCTTTGGAATCCAGTTCTTCGTAAGAGCTCGTAGAAGTTTGCGAATCTTCTCATGGTTACTGTATTCCTTGCCTAATGAAGACAAAGGATTTACAATATCCAGGAACCTCGTAAACATCTGAGTGATGAATTCATTTGGCTTCATCTTGAACGTCGCATACTCTTGAGTAAGTCTGGTGATCTTTGACTCCTTGACTTGCGTTATTCTTTCGTGGGTTACTTCGAAAAGTTTATACACTTTATTCGATGTTGTGCAAGTAGACACCCTGTTAAACTCAGTTCTGTCTAAAGCATAAAACAAGCGTTAATAGCACGTGCGTCAAGACTAGCCTTTTTCTTGTCATCCTCAGTATATTTATCATGGGGTTTATTAACTAAAACTTCCTCAACAATAATACGAGGTAGATTTTTGTAGCCATCAATAACTATAGACCATAAGTCAAAATCAAGAGATTTTAAGAAGAAACTCATCCGTGTTTTCCAATAAGTGTAGTTTCTGCCGTCAAACAGTAGAGGTATGTTTGTGGCTTGGCCTTCACTTGTGAATTTCATAGTTGCCATGTGTTATACTGTGGTCTATATAACAATTAAGAATAATCGAATATAACTACAATTTTCCCTTGCTTTACTTGTATAACCCGCTCTGATACCAATTATAGGAATGAAGTCGTAAAGCAAAATACTCTAGAGGAGGTGAATAGAGTAGGCAGCAGAATGTTACTAATTAAAAACTTGTTAGCATTAAGATCACAGAATTAAATCAATAATCATAAAACAATAACTGTAAAAGAAATGAGTTCAGAAGGCAAACGCAAACACAGCAACGTATACTGGTTTCCTTCTTGTGAGGACTAGTCTAGTCAGAAGAACTCTAGCTTCACTTGAATCCACTATTGGAAAATCCCACAAATTTTTATACGAAGTTCTTGCAACTTCTACAGACGCGAGCTTTGATATGAAGAACTCGACCAACTTCAATTTTGAAGAGTCTTTCTTCAATCAAGCCTATGATTATAATTTTTCTAAAATCTTCTAGACCGCACAGTACCGGCAAATTGACTAGAGAATTGTAACTGGCTTAGGATTTGAAAATGAAAGCTTTTTAGAACTATTTGGAATAGAAACGTAAGCTTAGAAGAGAAGAGATGAAAGTGAATTGAGTGATTAAAATGATCAGAATTTTTCTCTATTTATAGTTTTTCCAAAGGCAAAACTCTGGCAGAATTTGGGCAGAATTCGGACAGAACTCTATAAGAAAAATCCGCAACTGAAGGGAGACCAAGTTTTCAAACCTTCGAAAATCAAACAGTAACTAACCGAACTCTGGCCGAGTTCTGTAAGGGTTGGTCATGTTTTTTTTTCAAAAATAATTTTTGGGCTTTTTGAAATCCTTCAGAAGCTTTTATAAATACGGTATATTTTTCAAAACATAGGTCATTTTTGAAAACGATTTTGGATAGCCTATTTGCCAGTACGACTTGGTGTACAACATATTCTACACTCAATAAAAGTGAAAAATACATTGCATAAAAAAATATAGACTCGAGTGGCAAACACAACTTCGATCTTAAACTGAGTAGATATTCGATCTTAGTTAATATCCAAGTGTCCAAAATATCTTTAGTAAACATCCGTATATCGAGACAGAGTTTGAACAATTATTAAAATTAGGTTTGACCATAACCAATGGGCCAACAAATTCGGGTATAGCCAACTCTTACAAATAAATGCAAGTGACTGTCTAGGACATAAGGGCAGCTTTTTTGATAGTGCACGGGCTTGGCAATACTACAAAGCTGGTTGCACCCGTATCCATTTTGTCGCTCCTATACGGGCCCTTGTGGTGCATATCCTACTTTCCATAGTGGACTTCTATTGTGTGGCAAACACTCTTCCTTCAAATTACGACCGTGATGAGAGCTTCATAAAGGGGACGATATTTGCCCCCAATCAAAAGAGGACCAGGTCTATTTCTCCGGCTAGTGGAATAGAGAGGAAGGATGCCCCTATGCATTTCTCTTCTCGCTTAAAGCGAAAGAAGGTTGCTTCTAAAGCGAATTTTTTTGTACGAAAATTCTATTTGTCTTTTTATAGATGAATCACAAGGAAGATTTTATCTTGATTCCTTCTCTCCTTTTACAGACTGCTCTCGAGGAGGCTGAGGGAGAATCTCAACTTCGTCCACCCCCAGACAAGGAGGATGCAGATGATACGGTCTCTTGGACCAATGACGAGGAGAACCTGGAAGTCATACCTTCCTTGTTCGATTTCACTGAAGGGCATGTTGGTGATTTACTGGCTGCTCTGAACAGAGTGTAGGCACGGACGTGTCCCTCGGGTAGGACATTTTACTCATGAGTAGTCCTTTTATTCATTATTTTACTGTTTTAACGAGACTTTCCTTACAAGGAGGCCGTTTGAACCCAACATTGGTGCAAAGTCAGGAGTTGAGAAAGAAGTTGTGGTCTCACGTGCCGACGAACTTCTCTGGGGTGCTGATGCAGAACCACCGCTTAAAGTTGTTATACAGCCAAATCCTGAGGGAGAAGGAGTTGAGCCTTCCTTTTCGACGATTCTTGCTGGTGATGGAGCCGAGAAAAAGACAATCGTTTCCCTGATGGGTGGGGATTTTATTCCTGAGGCTGCTGAAGACTTCACGCCTGAGCCTCCAGTTACCGCGGTAGAGTGTGGAGATGCACCTTTACCGGCCGACCTCAGAGCGACACAAACCACAGAGAGTGTTGAACTAGGCGATACTCCCCTCACTTGGTTACGGCATCAATTCAGCCGAAGGGTTCGCTGAAGATCCTTTTTAAGTCACCCCTTCGGGGATCTTTCTCCACCTCGGGAGCGCTTCAATCGTTGGTCTCCACTCCGGCCGTATCATCGACCAGTGGGAGTTAGGCATTTGTACCGATATCTTTATCCCTAGGGAAGCTGTCTTCCGCCTTGTCCCTGGTCGAAGGATTTATTGGGCCGGTCGTCTCACCTGAAGCTGTAAGGGGTGTAACGGAACCTGCCCTGATTGTGGGTGAATCCACTCAGCCGTCGGTAGCTCCGTCTCTAAGTTTTGCAACTTCTTCTGTGGCGGTGTCTGCTGCTGTTATATCGAGATCTTTTGTCGTACCGATGACGCCTCTTTCGATTACGGAGGAGGATGAGTATCTGAAGGCTTTCATTGAAGCCTTCTATTTTATCCTATAACGAGGGGTAGAGAAGGCCCTGGTCCATGGTCGCTCCTTTTTTGTTGCTAAGAAGGCTGCTTTGAGCCAAGTGAGCTCCATAAGGACTTATAAAGGTCAGGCGGTGGTTGCTGATGCATTGGAAGCCACATTAATAGAGGTGGAAGCCAAATTGACTGAGCTTCAGAACTTAAAATCTTCTGATATCGATGTTCTGATTGCTGAAGAAAAGAGTAGAATACTTGAAGAAATCGCTGTGGCTAAGGCATCATATTCATCTGATGTGGTGTCTATTAAATACGACTTATTAGAGGCTTCAGCGAAAGAGATTGACTTAGCGTGCACAGAAGAATCTATCCTAGGTGTTCGTCAGGGTCTTGTCGTACGTATAAATGAGCTTCTTTGCCATTGATTATAAAAGAACAGAATAATTATATCGGAGGACTGGACTTTTTCTTTACAATACAAACTAGCTTGTACAAAGAAAGCCTAGGAACGAAACCTAGGTACAGCAATCTAAGTACAATTGTTTATTTTTGATTCTGGGGGGTGACGATAGAGGCTCGAGAAAGCGACGGCAGCTCTGCCTTACTCCTTGGACGATCGGACGTAGCCTTGGCTCTGGTGAAGAAATGCTCTTGGACGTGTAGGGAGACTCCCTTGCGCCTTCGGTTGCTAGATCTCTGGATGTCTCTGTAGTTCTCTCTCCCTTTTTCTCCGCTATTGTCTCCTGAATTCTCCAGGGTTTGCAAGGAAATGGCACCTTGCTATTTATAGAAGTGGGATGGGATCATTAGGGTTTGTAAATGATTGTCTCCTTGAGAAGTCGACGATTAAGGATCAATTAATCTGGGCCATTAATTCTAATTGTAGCAAATCTAGGTAATTAATGTGGATTGTATCAAATCTCTGTGGGCAATAAATGTTGATTGCCATGAATATTTGTGATTTGTGATAGCCTGCCACGTGTCCAATTTGCTTGATTTGATTTGATCTGGGCAATTATTACGATCGCAACAAATCTGCTTTTGTTAGGATTTATTAGCACCCATAATTCCAGGATAGATAAGACTGCCACGTGTCGCCACGTGTCTCAACTTGACCGTCCTGGAAGAGCCGCATATGGGTGGTCTTCTCGTCGTATAAGCATGCAGCCGCATGAGGATGGGCAGTCGCATGGGGATGGGCAGCCGTATGGGGATAGGCAGCTGCATAGGGATGAGCAGCCGCATGGGGATAGGCAACCGCATGGGATAGGCAGCCGCATGGGGATGGGCAGCCGCATGAGGATGGGCAACCGCATGGGGATAGGCAGCCGCATGAAGTGGGCTGCCGCATAACTGCAGCAGCCGCATGGAGTGGCCTCGAAACTTGTTATTTTGCCAACTGTAAGGAGATTTTCTCCTCTTTCACGCCATCATGTCAGTCATTATTGCGTCTTTATGTCGGAGTTGTCGTAGCTGTCATTTGTCAGAGCAGTCGTCAAGGCATTAAATACAGCCGAATGTAGAGAAGAACTGTTGAAGGCCACGTGGCTTCTTTCTGGCCACATTGAACTATCCGAGCCGCATGGACCCATGAGCCGCATGTACTCCTGAGCCGCATAGACTTCTGAGTCGCATGTGGATCCTTAGCCGTATGAGGATCTTTCTGTCAGAGCCGCATAGGCCTTTCTTTATTCTTTTCCATGCTTCTACAAGACCCCCTTCAAAGTTTTCAATTTACAAAATTGAAATACTTTGAATAAGAAGCATGGCCATGTAAAGACTCTTTGGGCCGCATAGGATGTTCTGGCCGCATGGATGTCTCAGCCGCATGGCCTCCTCAGCCACATGGCCATCTAAGCCACATAGACTGTCTGGCCGCATAGGCTCCTTGCCACGTCTTCATGCCACGTGTGCAAATCTTTGCATTGATTGCCTTTGATTTGCTGTCAGATTTAAAGCTACTTTTTGGGGCAGGATCCCAAGAGTTTAGCCTTGAATAGTCGGATCGCCTTGATAACCGAAGAGTCGATTACATTGCACATGGATCGATGCGTCGGTCTATGGGCTCCGCCTATAAGTAGCAGCATATTTTTGGAAGAAGGACTTCTTTACTTTATGCTCTTGCCCTAGCTTTCTTGTCTTCGTCTTCCTTCTCTGATCATCAGCAATGGCTCCCAAGTCCTCCAAGGTTGCTGCGAAGGCTGCGGCGAAGGGTAAGGGCGTGGCCTCGATGTCGGCTGCGGCACCCGAAGCTCACTCCGACGTTCATCCTGTCGTTAAGGGTAAAGATTTGTGGAAGTCATATACTTTGAAACCCTAACAACGGTTCTGTTGCATGCTTTATGCACAAGCCTTTAATGCAAACTGTTCGAATTGTATGGGCCGCATACATGTCCCATAACCGAGCCGCATGGGGGTATACCCCATGTCCGAGCCGCATGGGAATTTTCTTAGTGGGCCGTATGGATGCTTCACAAATTGGACCGCATGGTGACCCTTCGAACAGATTCGCATGAGTCCCTCTGAATCGAGCCCGCATAAGTTCGTCTAAATTGGGCCGCCTGAGGCTGTGCTGCATCAAGCCGCATGAGCTCGCCTTTTGGAATGTGCCGCATAAGGCTCTGACCATCTTTTGACTTTGTTTCTTTTTATCTTTGATTATTACAGTAACCCTGCCGAAGGTTGAGATCATTGTGAAGGAAGAGTTGCTGCCCCCTTTCAAAAAAGAATCATCGCTTGTTAAGGAGGAGGTAACACCAGAAGCGGAGGAACAGAAAGGAGAGCTAGCGCCCATCGCTGTAAAGGAGGAGCCCCAGTCTGATGGCGGTAGTACTGAGTTCTAATCTTTCTATTTCGGACGAGAATCTTGCTCAAGTACATCCTTTATATGCAAAATGGTTGAGGGATTGGTATATGCGTTTCCGCAACTAGGATTCGTGGGCTCTCACAAATGTCCGTCTTTGTCTTGATACTTCTGTCTGTCTTTAGTTGCGGTTTATGTCTTGCTTCTTTTGGAAAATGATGTAATCTTCTTCCCTTTTATCTGAATGAAATGATAGAGAACTTTTTTGGCTTGCTCGTGAGATGTAGTCATGTGAATGTCACCGCCTTTCAATGACTGGGATACATTCACTATATTCTTTGTTTTGTAATAGTTGCCCCAATAGGGGATTTTTTGTGGACCTATTATCCTTGGCGTACCCTAGTTTTGGATACGGATAATAAGTTGGGAGGGAACCAGCATACTTACTCAGAGTAATGAGGACATGGCACGCATGAGGGTTTCTTCGATGGAGCCTTCCTACTCAGAGGTAATGAGGACGTGGTAGGAGTGGGCTCCATGAAGGGGTACATAGAACGACTCAGAGATAATGAGGACATGGAAGTTCTAGTAGAGGGGTGATTTGTTTTTGGCGGAAGTGAGACGACTCAGAGGTAACATCTACGTGGTCGTCTTAGAAATTTTGTGGATCTGTTACCCTTTTTGCACTGAGAGTGCGGGTATTGGATCATGAGGGAGGAGCTCTTTCAGAGAAATAAGTTCAGAGGTATGATCATACATGACTTACTACCTAAAAGAGTGACCGAAATGTAAGTTCAGAGGCACCTGCGGGTACATAACTTAGCAATCTGGGATATTTGAAGGAAAAGCGTCAGTTCAGGGGTATCGGCGGGTACATAACTCAATAATCTGGAATTTGGAGAACGTGAGTTCAGCGGTACTGGCAGGTACATAACTCAATACTCTGGAATTTGGAGAGTGTGAGTTTAGCGGTACTGGCGGGTACATAACATAATACTCTGGATTTAGAGAATGTGAGTTCAGCGGTACTGGCGGGTACATAACTCAATACTCTAGGGTTTTGTGAATGTGAGTTCAGCGGTACCGACGTGTACATAACTCAATAATCTGGGATTTTGTAAATGTGAGTTCAGTGGTACTGGCGGGTACATAACTCAATAATCTGGGATTTGGAGAATGTCGTTTAGACATAATATTTCTTCAGGAACTTGCCGTTGATGGGCAACATGAGCAAGTCTCCATTTTATTTTGCGAGACGGTAAGCACCGTTGGAGAATACAGCCTTAATGATAAATGGACCTTCCCACTTTGGCTGGAATTTGTCGACGGTTTTGTGAGTCATAACCATCGGCCTCCGAACTACCAGAACGAGATCGCCCACTTGGAATGTTCTGATTTTAATCTTCTTGTTGAAGGCTCCGGAGATGCGTGCTTGGTATAGCTCGATTCCTTGCTGAGCTAATAGGTACTTTTCATCTAAGGCCTCCAACTCTTCTAGCCGGCGACGTTATCGTCCGTCGTCAATTGGTAAGTGAGAGCGACGCGGAGCGAGGGTATTTGAGTCTCCAATGGGAGAACTGCCTCACTCCCGTACACCAGGAGAATGGTGTGTTCCCAGTGGCCGTCCGAACTGTAGTACGGTACGCCCATAAGCATTCACCAAGCTTCTCGTTCCAGTCGCGTTTGTTGGATGATACGAACTTTTTAAGCAACTTGATGATGGTTTTGTTGAATGCTTCTGCCAACCCATTCACCGCTGGGTTGTATGGTGTCGAAGCCACATTCTGAATTCGGTATTTGTCGTAAAATTGATAGAAGGCGTGGCTTGCGAACTGCGGACCATTATCGTGGATGATCCTTCGGGGCAGTCCAAAGTGGTAGATGACGTGATGCTTGAGGATGCTGACCACGTTTGAAGTCTTTACTTCTGCAAGCGAGACAGCTTCTGCCCATTTGGAGAAGTAATCCGTGATTGCGAGTATGAAGCGATGTCCTCGGAAAGAAGGTAGAGTGATCGGACCGATGATATCCATTTCCCATGCTTCGAATGGCCAGGACGCCACTGTCGGATGTAGAAATTCGGACGGCTGGTGGATGAAGTTCTCGTGGACTTGGCAGGCTTTGCACTTTCTTGCATAATCTATCGCATCTGCTACCATCGTGGGCCAGTAATAGCCCATTCGTCGAAGACGGTCTTATAATTTTGGGCCAGGCTGATGGGCCCCGCAGACACCGTCATGGGCTTCGTGCACGGCTTTTTTGGCTTTTGCGTTTGACAGACATCGAAACAATAATCCATCGTAGGATCAGCGATATAGCATTTTCGTCTCTGTATCGTAGAAGAATCTGAGAGAACGCCTTCTGATAGAGGTGGCTTCCTTTGGGTTCTCGGGTAGGATGTCGTAGACTACGAAGTCTTTGAATGGTTGTCTCCAGTCTGGTACTTCGTCGATCGTCTGAGCGAAATAATTTGCCACGAATTGAACATTATTCTTGGGACAGACCAGTTCATGGCCTATCACATCTACCGAACGATGAATATGGTTTGGTACTGCTAGGGAAGCGGCAAGGCCTGCTAGGGCATCGGCTTCGATATTTTGGAGTCTGGGGATGTGTTCGATGAAGAACCCTTCAAATGACGAGATAATATTGATCGCTATTTGGTGATAGGGGATCATGTCTTCATGGCAGACTTCGTATGAACCTCGGATCTGGTTGACGATTAACTGTGAATCGCCTTATGCTTCAAGATATTCTACCCCCAGCTCACTTGTAAGTTGGAGGCCAATGACTAAAGCATTGTACTCGGCCACATTGTTAGAACAAGGTTCCGTGAGGGAGTAAGCGCGATTGATCACCAGTCCGGAAGGAGAAATCAGCACCACCCCTCCCGACGACGATGTTGTCCTTGGGTCCGGTCCTTGAAGCACCGTCGAAGAACATTCGCCATATATCATCGTGAGAGGTCGCATGAGTCGGCAATCTCATCTGGGATTTCTTCGTATATTCTGATTGACTCCGAGCCTGGGTGGGCTGCTAAAAAGTCTGCCAGAGCTTGACCTTTAACAGCCTTTTGCGGGACAAAGATCATATGGTAGGGGGACAGTAATATTGCCCATGTAGCGAGGCGAGAGCTGAGTGCCCCTGGTTTAGTCATGAGGACCCTGAGGGGGTTGACTCGTGATATCACATGTATGGTTTGCCCCGTGACATAGTGTCGCATCTTTTGAATGGCGAACACCAGGGCGAGGCATTCCTTCTCTACGGCGGTATATCGGTGCTCTGGCCCGATCATCATTCGGCTGAGGTAATATATAGCTTGCTCATGGCCTGTATCGTTGTTTTGTGCTAGCAGAGCGCGAGGGAATGTTCCATTGCTCGTACATAGAGCAAAAATGGTTTTCCAGCAACCGGGGCCACCAGGACTGGAGGGTTCGACAAATATTCTTTGATGTTGTCGAAGGCACGCTGGCATTCTTTATCCCATACGAATGATACGCCCTTCTTCATGAGATGGGTAAATGGATGACATCGTTCGGAGAGGTTGGAGATGAACCTCCTGATGTAAGCTAACCTCCCTTGAAAGCCTCGGAGTTCTCAGAGATTTCTCGGAGGACTCATCTCCATGATTGCCTTCGTCTTCTCAGGGTCTACGTTGATACCCTGGGAGGTGATGATGAAACCCAAGAACTTTTCGCTGGATACGCCCAAGAAGGATTTCGTGGGGTTCATTTTTAAATTGTGCGCTCGTATCAGGTCGAACATTGTCCTTAGATCATGCAGATGATCTTCCTTAGAGCGGCTTTTGACGGCGATGTCGTCAACATAGCATTCCACTATTTTACGCAAGTGGTCTCTAAAGATGATGCTCATAGATCTCTGATAGGTGGCGCCAGCGTTCTTTAAACCGAAAGGCATGACTGTGTAGCAGTATGTGCCAATCGGCGTTCGGAATGATGTATGCTTTTCATCGTCGGGAGACATCTTGATCTGGTTGTACCCCGAGAATCCTTTCATGAATGACATGCGCTCGAAGCCGCAGGTGTTGTCGATCATGATGTCTGTGATAGGGAGGGGGAACTCATCTTTGGGACACGCCTCGTTCAGATTACGGAAGTTGATGCAGATCCGAATCTTCCCATTCTTCTAGAGGACCGGTACTATGTTGGCGATCCCGTCCAGATGTTGTTCCTCACGAATGAAGCCGCTGGCTATCAGTATGTTGACTTCGGCTTCGATCGCATCCATGATGCCTGGGCGAAAGCGTCGTTGCTGTTGTTTGACTGGCTTTGCATCTGGCCGAATATTGAGCTTATGAAGAGCAACATCGGGGTTTTGTCCTGGCATGTCTTCATAGTTCCAGGCGAACACATCAATATATTCTTTGACGAGTTCCAGTAGCAATTCTCGCTCTTCGTCTGTCAGGCTCTTACTAACGAAGATTGGTTTTGGAGAAGAGTCGCTGCCGAGATCCATTTGCATGACCTCATCTTCAGTAGGAGGCTCTCTTTGTTCAAACCGCTTCTCCCATTGCGCATCCAGCTGTTGGGCCCACGGCTCTAATTCGAGGAGTTCAGGAAAGTCTTCACCTTCTTCGTAAGCATTAGCGAATTCCATATTGACAGACAGGACTTGCCTGAATACATCCCCGGTGCTGATATCTGAATCAGAAGTTGGTGATCCGGTTGAGTGTGAATGCCAGTCGCATTCCTCATCTGAGCTTTCAGGGGTCGTTGCAGGCATAACATATCCCAGTCCGCATCGGGTCTTGTTGTAGTAGTCCTGTGGTTTGCCAGCCGGGACCGGCATTTTAAAGGTAATCATCGACCAGTGCCGTAGTTCTAACCTGGCATAGTCTCCAGATCATACCCCTATTTTTGCATAAGGTATTTGGATTGGGGGCTATATAGATGGAGAGGCAGTCTTCCGGTGTCTGATTCGAGATCAACTTCTTCTATGGAGAAGGACTGTGGATTCTTCCAACCGAAGATGATTGGATGATCCCCTCCCTCGATTATGTGGTAAGTCTTCCACGGGAGTAAGTTGATTTGCGGTGTAAACATTTATCACCTGTGTATGTAGGTGAGTGCCTATACCGTATTCCATAGCATACATTGTACAAAGCTTATTAAGCTCGATGTAGTTCAAAGATAGCCCTTTATTGATGAAGTAAGGTATCTTTTCTAGCGGGATTACATCATCTGCGGATGGAACATCAGTGTGAGCAGCCACATACTTGGCCAGTTCTGGCTCTTCTTCGGCCACCCCTTATATAAATGACGACTGAGAGGATGACTTAGGCAACTTGATCATCAGGGGTTCCGCTGGTGGAGCAGAATGTGGAGTCGTTGGCAAACTAGCGACCCCCTGTTTGGTACTCGATGCTGGGCGGGGAGTGGTTGGCTCGCTAGAAGCCCAGACTTTGCATCGGGCTGACGATTCTTTTTGGAAAGACGTATCGTCATTGGCTTGTCGGAGGGATTGAGCTTCTCCATTTGTGGCTGGCCGACTCTAGGCAGTCTGATTGTCAGTGGCTCCATTGTGGGTCTTGGCGCTTGGCCGGACCTTGGCAGCCGGATTATCATTTGCCCTTCTTGTGCCGAGAGGCTGATTGCATCCTTACGCAGAGCGGCCGTAAGGGGTGCGGACTTGCCAGGTTTGCGAGCTTGGAGGTAGATCGTCAGAGGTTCTTCTGATCCTGGCTGTCCCAGTTCGGGCTTGCACATCTCCTTCTCTAAGGTGCCTCTTCCACTTTTCGTATAAGCAGGAGTCTGAGTAGTAGGATTCGACCCCTTTGAAGGGATCGATATCGGCAAATTCTGTCCTCACGAAGCCGTGTTTGTCGACATACTTGAAGTACTGGTGTAGTGTGGAAGACACGATCATATAATCGTGTATCCAGGGATGCCCCAAGAGAATATTGTAGGAAGTGTCCGCATCTATGACATAACAGGTCACTTTTGACAAAGATCGCCGATTTCGCACTTCAAGCGAATATTCCCAATCGGGTAGCTCCTGCCCGAATTGAAACCGCTGATGGCGGTGCTTGTTGGCGTCAGGCGATGCATAGGAATGCGAAGATGGTGTAATAGACCCTTCGGGATGACGCTTATGGAAGAACCAGGATCAATGTGCAACCAATCCACCTTTACGTCCCCGATGTATCCAGTGTAGTATAACGGGCGATCGTGCAGATTGGTTTTGATGAGCATATCCTGTAGAGTGAAGACAATATTGGGCATTGCTCCTGTATAAACGCTGTCTTGGAGATTTGTAGGCGAGCCCTCTCCCGTGAGGTTGACCTGAGCTAGATATGCGTCGGCATTCTAGTGTGCATCGCTGAAAGCCGCGCGAACATCCTTGGAGAGTCTCAGGAGCTCGTATAATGATAATTTGGCCGGTATATTGGCCAGTTGTGCCAAGATGTCAAAGTTGTAGGGCCACTCTAGCCCATGAGATACCTCTTTTTGGAGGGATTTGTCAAAGCGAGTCTCTTTCGGCCTAGGCTTGTCGGTCGTCGGAGGTTGGAAAAGTCCTGGAGCGTTAGCAGTAGCCGGCTGATGTTCTTCAGTCGAGTTATCTGGCGTAGGTTGGGATTGAGCACCAGATCGAGTGACGACAGGTGTGGCTTCTTCGACATCTGCCGAAATTGTGCTGCAGGATCTGACCTTTCTACTCTTCTTCTTGCCAATGGGGAGTGGTACGGGCTGAGTCACATCAGGTACCAAGTCTGGATGGACCTACATGACCTCACCTCGTGATGTGGTTAGGGGTACCAGACCGGTAGCCTGATCTCGAGGAGGTGGAAGATTAGCAATCTCCATTTTTGCCCGAGGGATGGGTACCACGCCGTCTTGAGTCTCTGTCGGAGGGAAGCTGCCAAACTGTATAGACCCATATTGGCTGCCACGGTTACCTCCTCGAAGTCAATGGCCAGAGCCTTCGAATCGATGAATGTTGATTATCACTTCAGTTGTAGCCGTCGTGTGTAGCATGGTGGACATAGCGGTGGTAATGGCAGTACTTTGGGCTCTCCATTTCTGTCGGCCGAGGTTCCCGTCTTGGTGGAGGGAGCTAATTATATCTCCTTGTATGAGCATGTCCAAGATGGGCTTGACATGGTCGTCTTCGAAGGAGTAGGTCATTTGCGGCCATTGCTTGTCTGTCGGTTTTGACTCAGGTTTCTGGGCTGTATCGGCCACCATAGCCTGCTTGCCCTTATTGTCCCGATTGTTGGAGGAGTTACCACCATTGTTGTTTGGTATTAGGGTGCTTGCCCTTGTCCTTTTCCTCCGAGATGTGCAATCCCAGTTGGCGAGCATTTTTCAACCTGTCTTCGGCGCTAGTGGCACTGATGATGAACGTCTTCCAGTCCTTGAATTGACTTTCACCCATCCAGAGGTTGATTGTTGGGAGCAGTCTCTTTTGGCAAATTTCAATCAAGGAGAATCCGGATTACCTAACGGCAACTTCATTGCGGTTTGGCAAAATAGCTCAATATAGTTCCTTGTCAGTTCTTTCTCCCCCTTGAACGATGTCCATGAGGGTGGACATTGTGATGTCCTGTCCTACTTCGTAGAATCTCTCCAAGAACATGTGCTTGAAGCTGGCGAAGAGTGGATGCAGTTGTCTGGCAGGTTGCGGTACCAGTCGAAGGCGACCCCTTCCAATGCCCCGATGAATAATTGTGTAAGGATGGCATCGTCATGGAGCAGATGGTCGGTGGTGACCTCGAAGTAAGTGATGTACCTACTTGCAGATGTCTTTCCATCATATGGATTGATGTGGAATGGTATATACTTTGGTGGGAAGGGAACATCTCTCCATGCAGCGGGATACGGTTGTCGTATCCTGAGGTCTTGGTAATTTTCTCGGGCATGGAACATGGCCCGGAGCTCCTGGACCTCTCTTCTTGCCTCCCTGGCCTCGTCTGCAGTGGTGGAAGCCGATATTTCAGGAGGATTGTCGCCCGGGTTTGGTGCCGCTGAGTTCGAGTCCGTATTGACCGCGGGACCCAAGCTTGTTTGGCCAGGCGTCCCTTCTTGCAGAGTAGGGAGGGCTGCTTTGATCTCGTCCACCGATTTGACCAAAGTGCGCAGTATGGCCTCCAGAGTGTCGATGCATTGGCGATCACTGAGACCATCTTGTTCATCGTTTGTCATGAATGCCGTCCTCACATGAGTAGAAGTGGAAGGGACGGTGGATGACGTGTCCTCCGAATCATACCCCTGTACCGAAAAGTCATAGAAGTATGTAGGAATGTTCTCCTTTAGTTCAGACTCAGAAGGAATAGTACCCCCAACTTCCGAGCTTGCCTCGTCTTGAGAGTCGTGGACGTCCTCGGGGACGTCGGGATCTGCTGCATCTGATGGGAGAGTTGTTTCCCCGGGCTTGTCTCCTTGGAACATCGGATTGTCGTGGATGTTCGGAGGAGTGCTACCCCAGTTCCAGCAACCCCCAGTGATGTGGATGATGAATCTCCCACTGTAGCAATTTTGTCTTTGAATGGGTACCTTGGAAAACTCCGGTGGTGGGCAACCGTTTAGACGACAGTTTCTTAGTCACAGTGGTTGAAATCTTCGAGCTGGAAACGTCTATCTTCTTCCTCTCCAATCGGCGGGGATTTTTTGAGTAGAGTTGCAGGAGACAACGGAAGGCGTCTCATCCTCTGAGCTCGGCTGTTGTAATCTTTGGAAGACGGACTGCCGGTCTTCTCGTACCGTCGCATTGTTGCAATAGCAGTTGACAATGACTTGGGTGCAGAGATGTCCGTGGGAGGACTCTTTCACACCGAGGCCTCTTCTCTTTCCTTGCGCTTGTGGAGGATAACCTCACGCAAGTCAGATGGGTCTGGAACGACCCTGTTTGCTCCCTGGGTTTTGGAAGACTTTTGGGAACCACTCTGTCCGTTTGCCGCCGGGGGCTGGACTCGAGCGGTTCTGTACAACTTCCCATAAGAGGCCCGCATAACAGTATGTGGAGCGCTCGGATGGTCAGAGGTCGGGATAGCGACTGAGCTCGCCAAGCTCGTGCTGCCCTAGACTTCTTCACTCTAGTGCATGAGGGCACATAGTAGGAAGAGTCTAAGTGGTGTTGCAGAGAGTCAGACATATTTTCTCGGAAGCATGAGAGATCAGGACCATAGGAGAGGCGATCGAAGACTGAGCCTGAGCCGCTTAGAGCAGACAGCATGCGGCTGGAATCAACAGTCTTCATGCGGCTGGCAATCGTAGCCGCATGGGCTTACTTCATTCGGCTGGAAGTCTTGGCCGCATAAGTCTTCTCCATGCGTTTGGAAATCTTGGCCGCATGGGTATTCTGCATCCGGCTGGCAGTTTTGGCAGCATGGACATCATGCATGCGGCTGACAATCTTAGTCGCATGAATGTTCAGCCTGCGGCTAGTGCCTTTGTTCGGCTTCTTTCTGGAGCACATAGGATCACACTTTGCCCCTGTAAGTCCAGCATCGTAATGCTTTCCTCTGCCGGACTTGGGGACAACAGAGTCATCTATAGCTTGAAGTGGGGCTGCATGAAAGTTGCCTTCGCCGTCTTGGACAGCAGAGAGTACTCCGTCCAGAGCTTGGGGAGGAGCCAATGATTTTGGCCTCCACTCCCTGCGAGCCTTCTTTGCGGTTCGGGTTTCTGGATCGGACCAGCGCTCCCGTCGAAGAGTATTTCTTCAAACGCTGTTGGTCGAAGCGGACGACCATCTTCTGTTGTGTGGAGCCAAGTTCGGCTGCATTCGATTGCGTCACCAACTTCTCAGTCATGGAGAAGTTTGTCCCCAGAGTCGTTATCGTGTTTGCCATTGATTATAAAAGAACAGAAAATTATATCAGAGGACTGGACTTTTACTTTACAATACAAACTCGCTTGTACAAAGAAAGCCTAGGGACGAAAACCTAGGTACAGCAATCTAAGTACAATTGTTTATTTTTGATTCTGGGGGGTGACGATAGAGGCTCGGAAAGCGATGACAGCTCTGCCTTACTCCTTGGACGATCGGACGTAGCCTTGGCTCTGGTGAAAAAATGCTCTTGGACGTGTATGGAGACTCCCTTGCGCCTTCGGTTGCTAGATCTTGGATGTCTCTGTAGTGCTCTCTCCCTTTTTTCTGCTCTCGTCTCCTGAATTCTCCAGGGTTTGCAAGGGAATGGCACCTTGCTATTTATAGAAGTGGGATACGATCATTAGGGTTTGCAAATGATTGCCTCCTTGAGAAGTCGGCGGTTAAGGATCAATTAATCTGGGCCATTAATTCTGATTGTAGCAAATCTAGGTAATTAATGTAGATTGCATCAAATCTCTGTGGACAATAAATATTGATTGCCATAAATATTTGTGATTTGTGATAGCCTGCCACGTGTCCAATTTGCTTGATTTGATTTGATCTGGGCAATTATGACGATCGCAACAAATCTGCTTTTGTTAGGATTTGTTAGCACCCATAATTCCAGGGAAGATAAGACTGCCACGTGTCTCAACTGGACCGTCCTGGCAGAGCCGCATATGGGTGGTCCTCTCAGCCGTATGAAGCATGCAGCCGCATGAGGATGGACATCCGCATGGGGATGGGAAGCCGTATTGGGATAGGCAACCGTATTGGGATAGGCAGCCGCATGGAGATGGGCAGCCGTATGGGGATAGGCAGCCGCATGGGGATGGACACGTATGGGATAGGCAGCCGCATGAAGTGGGCGGCCGCATAACTGCAGCAGCCGCATGGAGTGGCCTCGGGACTTGTTGGATTTTGCCAGTTGTAAGGAGATTTTCTCCTCTTTCATGCCATCATGTCAGTCATTATTGCATCTTTATGTCAGAGTTGTCGTAGCTGTCATTTGTCAGAGCAGCCGTCAAGGCATTACATGCAGCCGAATGTAGAGAAGAACTGTTGAAGGCCACGTGGCTTCTTTCTGGGCCACATTGAACTATCCGAGCCGCATGGACCCTTGAGCCGCATGGACTCCTGAGCCGGATAGACTTCTGAGTCGCATGGGGATCCTAAGCCGCATGAGTATCTTTCTGTCGGAGCCGCATAGGCCTTTCTTTATTCTTTTCCATGCTTCTACAGAGCTCAAGGAGCAGATAAAGCGGCTCCAGGAGACGATAGTGACCTTGGAGGCCGTAGATCAGAAGAAGGCACGGGACTACGAGCTCATTCGTCGACAAGCAGAAGACCATGCTTCGATGTTAGCTCATCTACGAAATCTCAGAGCTGAGAAGGATGTTAAAGAGGAGAAGCTCGCCGATCTTGAGGATGAGGCTACTCTGAACCAACATGCTGAGCACCATGCGAAGCGGATGGGGCCCAGAAACGGATGGGCATGTTGAAGCAGCGACTTGATAAACTCTATATTAATAGCACCCAGCAATGATGATCTTTTTCATTTTTTTCTTTCCCCTTTGTCTTTTCGGAAACGAATAATGAAACGACTTTTTATTGCTTGTTTTTGCTATACTGGTGCTATCTGTGTATTCGTTCGGAGGTGATATGAACATGACAAACACAGGTTTCTTAGATAGGTAACTTACTCAGAGGTTGAGAGAACATAGTAAGGAACATAAAAACAACTTAGAGGTAGTATAGACATGTTTGTTCAGAGGGCTTATCACGAAAGCACCCAAAATTAGGTACGGAAGATAAGCGATAGTCTTTGTCAACAAAGGTAATATGGACGTGTTGAAACAAGATCGATAGGTAGGAATGTATACTCAGAGGTAAATGAGGACATGGTAGACATTCGGTAGGTTTATCTCAATACACCTAGAACTAGGTACGGACCGTAAATGGTAGACTTTGTCAACAGAGGTAATATGGACGTGCTGGACAAAGATCGACAGCGTTAACAGTATCGGGGTAGAAATGCCGTTGATGTTGCTTCACTGGCTTAGCTTTGGGTAGGATATTTAGTTTGTATACGACGACATTCAAGTCTAAGCCCGACATATCTTCATAGCCCCTGGCGAAGACGTCTATGTATTCTCTTATAAGTTCAATAAGACTCTCGCGATCTTCTCATTTCCAGCTTTTACTGAGGAAGATTGGTTTGGGAGAAGAGTCATTTCCTGCGTTATCTGTATAACCTCATCATTAGTGGGCAGTTCGCATAACTCGAAGCGCTTCTCCATTGGGCATCAAGTTGCTGATCCCAGGGTTCGACTTCGAGGGGCTTAAAGAGTAGCTCATCGTCTTCATCGACTTGATCCATTGACGTCATATTTACTGACAACATTCTACAGAACACTTCCCCGATACTGGTGTCGGAGTCGCAGGAGGAGTCTGAAGAATACGAGTGTGTCATGACCTTGCATTGCAGAACTTCGGGTGCCTTAAGTGGGATATATCCGAGACTACTGCGAGTTTTCTGGTAATATTGCTCAGACTTGCCTTCAGAAATGTTGATCTTGATCGACAAATGCCGACCCTTCCCATAATTAAGACCATATTGTTGTTCAAGTCATAAATCATCTTCTTGATGATTGCCTAGCTTGCGGGTATTGTGGTGAACCTGAACTATACCGACTTCGGATTCTGGCTCACAAAGAGTATGAGCCCGGGAGCCGTCTGTCCGGCCAAAGATGATGGGTTCTTCACCCTTTTTCCGTGTCGGTACTATGAAACAGGCACCACGTATAGGAATCACTTGTTCCACGGAATGACTAGACACGATCTGTGTCTGTAGTGACAAACCCAGGTTTTGTTCTAGAGCGTAAGAAGGAAAATCAGGAGAGTAGTTCAAGGGCATTCCTTTATTGATGAAATAGGACAAATTGCGCTCAGAGATTACACCGTCACAAGCGGGAAAGTTGGAAACAACTGCTTTATTAGGATCTCTACCCCCGGCCCCTGAGATGGACAAGGACGGAGTAGAATGGGGCGGGCCGTGCAGCCTCACCACTATCGGCTCAACAGAAGGGTTACTCCTATTTGGCTGTTTTCTTTTCAATCTCACCAACAATGGAGTTGTAGCTTGAGCCGCCGATATCGTAGGACGTTCCTTGGTAGGTGGTACTCCTTTCAAATGGACTACTAAAGGGGTGGTAGTCTCAGCTGTGGTTGCCTTAGGGCGTTCTTTCAGACGCACTTTTATTGGCTCCTCGGAGGTAATTTGAGCCTCGACTTCATCATTTGCGCCTTCATCTGTGTCCTTCCGGTGTTTCTTTTAGAATAATCGAGATTCGGTGTAGTAAACTTCGACCACCTTGAAGGGGTCAATATCTACGAACTCAATTTTTACCACTCCATCGCCGTTGACATACTTGAAGCATTGATGGAGAGTAGATGGCACAATCATATGTTCATGGATCCATGGTCATCCCAACAGGATGTTGTAGCGGACATCCGCGTCAATGACATAGCAAGTCACTTCAGTTTTTAGGTCGCCAATCTAGATTTTCAAGCGGATTTTCCCTTCTGGACAACTTTTGCCGTTATTGAAACCACTGGTCGTGGTTTGAGTTGCAGAAAGCCAGTACATAGGAATCCCCAATGTATGCAGTAGACGGTGGGGAATAATGCTCACAGATGAACTGGAGTCGATGTGCATATGATCGACCTTGACATTGCCAACGTATCTTGTATAGTACAAGGATCGGACATGCCAATTGTTCTTCAGCAGCATATCTTGTTATGAGAACGTGATATTAGGTATGGCCTCTATCACATTGTGGCATGTGGGACACACAGCAGGGTCCTCGTCCGGCTGTTGTATATGTCCTAAGTAGGCTTCAGCATTCTGTAATGCCTTGGTGAGAGCTTTCGTGTCTTCTTAGAGAGGTGGAGGAGCTCAAAAAGCGACAGCCTGGCCGGGGTATTAGCCAACTGAGCCAGTATGTCAAAATTGTAGGGTCGGTCCAACCCTGCAACGGTGTCCTTTTGGAGGGGCTTGTCAAAATGTCCTTCTTTCTGCTTTTGTTGTCTACTATTGACGGTTGCGATAGGCCCGGCTCAGAAGTACCGGGAGCGGTCGGTGCTGTGACCGGAGTCGCCTATTTGTCCGAGATTCGGTCGTAGTTACGTAAGTATTCTAGACCAGTCATGGTTGCTTTGACCCTTTCTTCATTAGATGAGGCCGAGACAGCATTGCAAGATCTGTCCTTCCTACGAAAGGTAGGTTTGATCATATCGTCGGTGAGATCGGGATGCACCCCATGACCTTTCCTCGAGGCATTTTGACAAGGACTAACCCCGAAGCTCGAGCAGTCGGGAGGTTAACGACCTCCATGTTTGCCTTAGGAATTGGAATGACTCCATCATGTGTCTCAATGGATGGGAACTTGCCGAACTGTATAGTTATCATATTGGCAGAGACCATTTTTTCCTCAAAGTCCAGCGATAGCACGTTGGCGTCTACTAGCCGCTGTATATGGTTCTTCAGGATGTAGCAGTCTCTAGTCAAGTGGTGACGTATCGGTGGTAATGGCAGTATTTGGGATCGTGTACCGTGCCCACTTCTTCGGGATGTCTAGCGAGCGGGAGCACAAGCTTTTCGCTCTCAAGTAGAACGTTAAGTAATTCCAGGGCATCCTCGCCCTTGAAGGAATAATTCCCTTTTTGATTGGGGGTCTTTCGGGTTTCTGAACGGGAGGTGCACCCTGGTTGAGACATGCGGTCATTACCTGTTTTGCTTTAGTCTCCCACTCGCTACTATTGGGTGATGTGGTAGGCCTCCTGCATTTCTTGTTTGGTAGGCCTATTCCCAATAAGTGAGCTTCCTTGGCCTTTCTCTCAGCGTCTTCGGCATTGACGATAAATGTCGCCCAATCTACGTGACCGGAAGAGCCGGTCCACAGTCTCGTCATAGGGGAAAAGCCTTTTCGACAAGTGTCTATCAGAATGGCTTCGGAAACCCCTGGTTGCAGCCTTAGTACGGCCTGTCGAAACCTCTCTATATAAGCTAGGGTAGACTCATTGTCCTTCTGAGTAGTATCTATTAGCGTGGACATTAACATATCCATCCCCGGTCATAGAATCAAGACAGGAACAGATGCTGGAGGTCGTTGAAGGTTGACACTGAGTTGTCCGGGAGACTGCAAAACCATTCGTAGGCAACACCTCTCTAGGCACCGACGAACAGTTTAGCAAGGAGGGCATCATCTAGCGGGAAATGACCCATCATAGCATTAAAATGATTGAGGTGCTGACGGGGGCAATCCTTCCGTTGAAAGGAGTGATAGTCACTGGCTTGAATTTGGAAGGATAGATTACCTTGTTCCATTCAACTGGGAAGGGCTGGTTAAGTCTTAGCTTTCGACGAGATTCCTGTATATCTCTGGCGTCCACTCTGGCTCTGAGATCCCGGATGGCATCGAGGACCTCTTCTGACGCCGCCGGCCCGTATGCCTGTAGCAAGGTGTAACACCCTATTTTCTGAAATTGGGGATTTTTGAAAATTATTATTATTTATTAATGGTGTTTAGGGCATGATATGATTTATGGTGATTTCTAGTGTAATTAGAACCATCTTCTAAGTCATGCTAAGTCATGACTTATGACTTTGTGATTTTGTTAGTATAACTTAGTGTAAACCCTAGTTTTCTTAACCTAGAAGTTGCCATGACCATGTGAGCTTAGCCATAGGCTTAGAACATCAAATTAGTGATTTTTGGCCAAAAGGGTATTTTGGTAATTTACTAGACTTTATTTGAGTTTATGTGATTTTTTATATTATTTAATCATGGTTAAGTACCATGATTAGTCCCTAACCTATCCTACCCTAATCTAGAGGTTAGCCACTAACCTAGAAGCTTTAGGATGGATATTTAGTCATGGGTTAAAGTGAGATAAATATCTAGATTTACCTTTATTGATATTTTCCTTAAACTACTCCAATATCTCACCCCTTTACACAAAGTCCATGCCTTAACCTAGAAGAAAGGGCAAGGACACCCCCCCATGCTATGGCCGGCCAAGGGCACCCCCCTAGCAGCCCACACTTCTATTTAATCCCATTCCATTCATTCATGAATAATTTACATGAATTTAATCCTAGAAAATCCTATTTTCTTC